>BTHU01000008.1:110926777-111066777 GCA_036184795.1 Tokudaia tokunoshimensis
TTCACCACTGAGCCATTTCTCAAGCCCTGAGACAAGGTTTTATCATATATGCAACTTAAGCTGACCTTGAACTCACAAACTTCATTCCTCAGCCTACTTAGTACTTGCATTATAATACTGAAGGGGACCCTGCAGGTAGACAAGGCAGACAGGGAAGTCAACTGGAAAGCAGTGCGAATGAAAACTTGGTTCAGATTGATTTTGTCAAGCTAGATCAAAATTTCATAGAGTCTGGTGCCGTGTAGTTCATTCTGAATAAATTAAGAAACATAGGGCTGGAGAGATGGCTCAGTGGTTAAGAGCACTGACTGCTTTTCCAGAGGTCCTGAGTTCAATTCCTAGCAACCACATGGTGGCTCACAACCATCTGTAATGAAATCTGACGCCCTCTTCTAGTGTGTCTGAAGACAGCTACAGTGTACTTAGATATAACAATACATAAATCTTAAAAAAATAATTGAGAAACATAGTGTAATTTGGAAATAAGATTCCTGGTGTAATACAATCTCATTGTACAAGTGTCTTAGAGTTTCCCTTGCTGTGAAGAGGCATCATGACCATGATAATTCTTAAGACAAACTTTTTTTTAAAGATCTATTTATTTTATGCATGTGAGTACATTGTAGCTGTCTTCAGACACACCAGAAGAAGGCATCAGATCCCATTACAGGTGGTTGTGAGCTACTATGTGGTTGCTCGGAATTGAACTCAGGACCTCTGGAAAAGCAGCCAGTGCTCTTAACTGCTGAGCCATCTCTCCAGCCCTGGCCATGACAATTCTTATAAAAGGAAATATTTAATTGGGGCTGGCTTACAGTTTCAGAAGTTTATTATCCATGGTGGGGAGCATGGCATCGTGTAGGCAGACTTGGTATTGGAGAAGGAGCTGAGAATGTGACACATTTCCTCCAACAAGACCACACCTAATAGTGCCTGCCACTCTTGACTGATGAACCAAACATTCAAACACATGAATCTATGGAGGGCCAAACCTATTTAAACCGACACAGCAGGGAAGCATAATTACAGTGAAATGAACTCAGGGTATACATCATTTCTTCCGAGAAGATAGGTTCTAGAGATAGGCTACCTGTACTAACTTAAGGGTCTAAAAAAGGGTCTGGCCTAGTCACAGTCATACAGATAGCATAGATGTCATTTGGTCTATTAACTAACTCTGGTCCTGGTTGTGGGAGCTTTGGGGAAGCCTCTGGTTATGCAGATAATGTAAGGGTCACTTAGCCTATTAGGTATCTCTGGTCCTGGTGGTATGATCTGGAGGAGCCCTTGCGTGTAAGGGTTATTTAAATTACTAGCCACATCCAGTACTGTTTGTAGGAGCTTCATATGGCCTCGCCCAACACATAATGTAAATCACCAAGCTATTTTGTTTTAAGATTTATTTATTTCGTGTATGTGGGTACACTGTCGCTATCTTCAGACACAGCAGAAGAGGGCATCAGATCCCATTACAGATGTTGTGAGCCACCATGTGATTGCTGGGAATTAAACTCAGGACCTCTGGAAGGGCAATCAGTGCTCTTAACAACTGAGCTATTTCTCTAGCCCTGATCACCAAGCTATTAATCACTTCCAAATTCCAGCTTTCTTGATGAAAGAATATTTACACTTTTCCCATTGGAAAGACAATCTTCTGTACTTAACATTCCTGGCCGGGCGGTGGTGGCGCACGCCTTTAATCCCAGCACTTGGGAGGCAGAGGCAGGAGGATTTCTGAGTTCGAGGCCAGCCTGGTCTACAAAGTGAGTTCCAGGACAGCCAGGGCTACACAGAGAAACCCTGTCTCGAAAAAAACAAAACAAAACAAAACAAAAAAAAACATTCCTGGTTTCTCTGCAGTTCTGTGTGCTCCAACATAACATTATGCCCAATTAGGCACCTTGGAACCTCTCTCTGGGGTCTGTCTCGTGTGTAGTAGGCTGGCCTTACACTAGCTGTGTACCCTAGGTTGGTCTTGAATGCCTCATCCTTCTGCTTCTAGTTCTCCAGTGCTGGGATTACTGGCATGTGCCAACATACTCTACTTTCTAGAAAATATGTTTTATTACATTTGTATAGATGTGAACGTTCATGAACCTATATGCATGTTAGCATATGTGCTGGTACACTTGTGTGGTAGTTAGAGGACAACTTGAGGGAGTCTGTCTTTCCTTCCACCTTGTGGGTCCTAGGGACTCAGGTCATCAGATATGGCAGCAAGAGCCTTTAGCCACTGAGCCATCTCTCTACAACACCCTCCCACCCAAGCTTCACTTCTAATTATTTCAAGTATTTTTGTTGTTTCAATTAGCCTAGGTAACACCATGCAGCAACCACAGCTGGCCATGAACTTAATTTCAGCGATCTATCTGTCCCAGGCACCTCTTGCTACTTCACCTGGCTTTAACTTTTGATTTGGAGACAAGGTTGTAGTAATTTTCCCGCATTGACCTTGAACTCACTTTGTGGCCCATGGTGCACTTCAGTCTTCAATCCCATTACTTCAGCCTCATGTGTAATTGGGGTTATGACTCTGTATACCAAGGTCTGTGCTTCCTCATATGTACATACATGTTGTGTTGAACCAGGTCCTCTGGTGGAAGAGCTAGTGCTCTTAACTGAGCTGTCGCTTGAGTTCCTTTAGGACAGGATCTCACTCTATGCTGGCCACCAGTGCACAAAGATCTGCCTGCCTCTGTGTTCTAGTGCTGGGATTAAAGGCCTGAACCACTATGGCATGTTACTTTGTGTGAGTGGTTTTTGTTGTTGTTGTTGTTGTTTGGTTTGGTTTGGTTGTTTTTGGTTTGGTTTATTTGGTTGGTTTGGTTTTATGAGAAAGTCTCTCTACATAGTTCTGGCTATCCTGGTATTCAATCTGTAAACTCCAAGGCATAGAGACCTGCTTATCTCTGACTGAGTGCTGGGATCAGAGGCATTTGCCACTATATTGGGTATTTGATTTTTTGACACCTAGCAATTCTTGTTTATCAGAAACAATCTGACATTACAATATAAATATACAATGTATAAACATTATTTGATTTCTAGCCTGGAGTGGTATGTTATACCTGTAATCCCAGCCTTAGAGAAGCTGAGGAAATATTGACATGAGTTCAAGACCAGCATGGGCTAGATCATGTTTCAGACCAATCTAGACTATAGCACATCCCTGCCTCAAAACAAAACTATTTTTAGTTTTGTGTTATTGGGGAGGTCAGAGGATAGCAGTTTTCAAAGATTGTTCTCTTTTGTATGGGCTCTTAGCTCCATTAAGCTTTGATCAAAGTGCCTTTACCCACCTGTGAGCCCTATCACAGGCCCTCAACATAGATTTTAAGAAGAGTATCTCATGTTCATGTAAACTGTTTTTGAGTATGAGGTAGCTGGTGATCTTGAACTCCTTGATCTGCCTCCCCCAAGCTAGAATTACAGTTCTTCACCATCACACGAGACTCCTATGCATTTTTTTTTTTTTTTTTTTTGGTTTTTCGAGACAGGGTTTCTCTGTGTAGCCCTGGCTGTCCTGGAACTCACTTTGTAGACCAGGCTGGCCTCGAACTCAGAAATCCTCCTGCCTCTGCCTCCCAAGTGCTGGGATTAAAGGCGTGCGCCACCACCGCCCGGCTTCCCCAAGTCTTTTTTAACAGAAGTGTTAATCGGTTTTTTTGTTGTTGTTTTGTTTTTTAGGACAATTTCATACAATCTGTAGATATTTCCCAATAAAAAGATAGATAACAATTAGTATATATTTTTTGTTGTTTTTGGTTGCTTGTTTTGAGTCTCTGTATAGCCCTGGCTTACCTGAAACTCACAGAGATCTGACTGTTTCCCTTGCATTCTGGCATCCTGCACATGAAGGAGTGTGCAACCATGGCCCGCATATTCTTAGTTTAGTTTAGGACTAGATTCTGAGCCTTTGATTCTCTCTGGTATTTTCTACACTAAGTTTATGTTTGTTTGATTTACTGCCTGAGACAGACTATTCTGTTCAGACAGGGTTTCTCTATAGCCCTGGCTGTCCTGAATTTCAAACTGTATGTACATCAGACAGGACTGGAACTCAGAAGACCTCCTGCTTCTACCTTGTGGGATTAAAGGCGTGCACCACCACTTCCAGGCTATTTCTTTTTTTTTTTTTTTTAGTGCCTACAAACTCATCACACATCCTCACTTGGAGCGTTGGGATCATATATTGTGAAGTTCACGTATCCAATACAGCCAGTCACATTGTTTACAATTTAAACTTTCAGCCTTCATATAGACCATTCATCAAACGTAGATAAAACGTCTTGTCCCCAACGCCGATGATATAATAAAAACACCAGGTTGAAGAGAGCTATAACAAAACCGTTGGGCGATCGTGATCACTTGTTCACTCAGGGACTGGATTTCTGGAATACTTTTAAAGTGATGAATTCGAGAGTTCCCGAAGTGCGAATATCACAAAGGAAGATAATGTCGAGGTCGCAGAAGTAGATGGAGCTAGACTGACCAGGCAGAAACGATCTGATATGGTTCGAGAAACATTAATGAAGGCCCGAATCTGTGTGAAGCCGAAGCCCCAAGCAAGATTGGGTCTTTAATGCAGGTTTCCAAAAACCGACGCGGCTTCTGGGCGTAAGCAGGAATTGCTTCCTAGCGCACAGGGTGGGCCCTTCGGCTCGCACTGCACACTCTAGACGGCTTTCTCAAGCAGAGTACAGAACCTCCTTGAGGTCGTTGACCGCCTAACGAATAGACGAAGGAAGGCCGGGAGAGGCTTTCCTAGTGTCCACCAAGAGCACAGGCTGGGGCTCTGCGAGTCCAGAGGAAAAGGCGGGCAGCCTCTCTCTGTAGCGGACTACAGGCGTGCTGCGCATGCGTACGCCCGTTCGCAGTGCCTGTCCGTTGCAGCCCTAGGGTCCAGAAGGGGCGTGGCCGTACCTCAGCGCCGGAAGAGGGTTGATTGGGCGGGGCTAGGAGGAGGAGGTGGCATCTGCGCGCGCGCGCGCGGGTGCGAACGGGAAACGCCGCGAGGGCCAAGCTAGGCCAGGCGGTAGACACGACGGACGGTGATTATGGCCGCGACAGCGGGTGGAGGTCCGGGAGCAGCAGCAGGCGCCGTGGGTGCAGGGGGTGCGGCGGCTGCCTCAGGGCTGGCCGTGTACCGGAGGAAGGACGGGGGCCCGGCCAGCAAGTTTTGGGAGAGCCCGGACACGGTGTCCCAGCTAGATTCGGTGCGAGTCTGGCTGGGCAAGCACTACAAGAAGGTGGGTTCGCGCGCGCCCGTGGGGACCGTGGAGCCACGCGACGGGGGCTGATGGTGGCTGCCGGCTTCGCACGCCTCGGGCCGCCCCTCCCCCCCCCCGCGCGCCACGAGGGACAACAAAGGCCGGCTCGGCGCTTGCCACGCCCCCGCGGGCCACTAGGCACGCGGCGACCTGGCCCAGCTGCTGGCTCTCTGGGGCACACGCACTCGCGTGGGAAGCCTCAGCTCTCCCCCTGTTATGTACAGAAGAGGTGGAGCTGGACAGAGTCGCAGAGCGTGTGTTTCTGTTCTTTTGTTAGCTGCCTTAGGTGTGTGAACAAAGAGCCCATCCTAATAAAAGTATCTTGGAAGTTTTGTCTAGAGACCAGTTGTTAAGCGGTTAGGTAACTAAGGGCTTGCTTCCCTGTGCGGATTAGTAGGGGGCCTTGGATGACTGGCCTTGTGGATTAATGTAGGTTTAAATCTTGCATTGTAGGATTGGTACAGGACTATTAAAAGTGTTGGTTTTTCACTTCATTGTACTTTAGGTGATGTGTAAAGATGTGAGTACAAGCTCAGATTATACCATCTATATTTTTTTGCAATGTTAATTTTTTTTTTTGAAAAATTCTCGTGTTGCCCGTACTTTAGAATGCAAATTCTGCTGAGTCAGTTGTTTTATGAAGTTGTGAATTAACCCTTTGTTAATACTTTTAAAAATTACATCTATTTATTTTGGAGGGGTACACCCAGCTCCGGTTTGCATGTCAACTTTAAGCAAACTGATTCTTCTCTAACACCGTATGAGTCCAGGAGTTGAACTTAGGTCGTGAGGTTCATGACAAGTGCTTTTACCCTTGTGTATCCACCTCGCTGGCCCTAATAATACCTCTAGTAGAATTTCACCTTTATATGAATCTTGAAGAATGACTCCCTTAGTTGATACAATGAAACATCCAAAACACTTCCTCTACTCTTAAATTCAGTAGTAGTGGTTACCCCATTGAGGACTGGGTGTTAAGATTTGCAGGCCTGCCGGGCGGTGGTGGCGCACGCCTTTAATCCTAGCACTTGGGAGGCAGAGGCAGGCGGATTTCTGAGTTCGAGGCCAGCCTGGTCTACAGAGCGAGTTCCAGGCCAGCCAGGGCTATACAGAGAAACCCTGTCTCGAAAAACCAAAAAAAAAAAAAAAAAAAAGATTTGCAGGCCTGAAGATGCAGCTCTGGTCTGGCTCATAGTTGACATTTAATTGCCTCATCTTGCTTAATAGTTGTTTAGTGTTTGTCGAATGAATGAAAAGTTAAACTAGGACCTGGGGATTTAAATTGGTTTGTAGAGTGTGTGTTTAGCCTGGGTTAAGTCCAGATTTTGAACCCCAGCACTGTATTAAAGCCAGGCATTGGTGACTCTGCTGCAGTCTTTTGAGAGGTGTGAGGGAGATCAGAAGTTCAAGGCCATCCTTTGCCTAAGAAGCTCAAGGCAAGCCTAGAGTACCACCAATATGGGACCCTGCGATAAACTGAAAAAGGACAAACTAGTCTGAAGCACTGCGGCTTAGTGAAGTCTCTTGTGTTTGGCCGGCATCTTGGGTTGCTTTGATAATACACCGGTGTTTTCAGAAGTGATCATGTCTCTAAGGCTTTGAAGTCAGAAATAGAATTGACTTGTTTCTGCTTGGTGTACTCTACACTTTGTCCTCTTCCTCCTCTCCCTGCTCTCCTGTTTGTGACAAGGTCTCACTATTTAGACCAGACTGGCCTCAAACTTAGAGCTGCCTGCCTGTCTTCTGCCTAGGATTATAGGCATGTGGCACTACACTGGTTCACTAACCATTTCTATAGCATTTTACAGCGTACTTAGAACATGTAAATTTCAAGGTTTCTTTGTGTGTGTGACATGCATGTGAATGTCCACAGAGGCCAGAAGAGGGCATCCAGTTCCTTGGAACCGGAGGATGTAAAGGCAGTTGTAAACTGCATGATACGGGTGGGTACTGGGGTCTGAACTCTGCTCTTTGGAAAGAGCAGCAAGCATTCTTATCTTCTCAGCCATCTTCAGCACTAGAACAGAAATTTAAATACTCACTGTACTCAGAAGTTCCAGAACTCCTTGGTGAGTCGGATGGTCTTCAGTTCCTTGCAGATCCTCCTTTCAAGTCGAGAGTTTTGGGATTGTGAGGATGAGCCACAATAGTGGGCTCAAATTAAAAAAGAAAAGTTAAATTTATTTTTAGTTTATATGTCTTTGTACCAAAATTTGCCTGGTGTGTGTATAAGCTAGAAGAGAACTTTGGATCATCTGGAACTGGAATTAGCATGGTTGTGGGCTGCCATGTGAGCGAGCGCTGGGAGTCAAGCCTAGATAGTCTGGAAGAGCAGCCTTGCACTCAAGTGCTGAGCCGCCCCTCCAGCTCTTTCACAGGCTTTGCAGTTAGTTCATTAGCTACGCTTGCCTTGTCATCAAACTACGGCCTGTCTTTGCCATTGGTGTGCCTGGTTGTTTTTGTTTTTTGTTTTTATTTATTTTTACTTGATGTGCACTGTGGTTTAATCTGCATCTACCTCTCTGTGAGGGTGTTGAATCCTCTGGTTCTGTAGATACAGATGTGAGCTGCTGTGTGGTGCTCACATCTGTATCTGAGCCACTGAGTCGTCTCTCCAGCCCTGTCTGTCTTTTTTGTGTGGTGTTTATGGGTGCTGTTCCTGCATGTATGTCTGTGTATTCCATATATGACTGATATCCTAGTCCTGGAGAGGTCGTGGGATCTCCAACTGGAGTTACAGACATTTCTGAACTGCCATTTGGGTGCTGGTAAGAGCATCTAGTCTTAAACGCTGAGCCTTCTCTTTAGCATTTATGATCTGCCTTTAAGTATATACATGTATTGATTTTATGATTCTTTACAGTGGAGAATGAACTTTATACATCAAAAATGTGGTGGTACAGTGCCATTACTTAGTAGGTACTAGGGACTAACGTGACGTAGCTTTCTCTCCAGCCTTAGCTGTACCAGGTTTTAAATCCATGTCTTTCTTTGTCTTGCAGTATGTTCATGCAGATGCTCCTACCAATAAAACACTGGCTGGACTGGTGGTGCAGCTTCTACAGTTCCAAGAAGATGCTTTTGGGAAGCATGTCACCAACCCAGCTTTCACCAAACTACCTGTAAGTGCATGAACTTGTTATGTAGGCATCTTAAGTTTCTGTACTTTTAGGTGTCACTTTTAGTTGATTTCCCTTACTATTGCCAGGCAGTATAGGGGTTGGGGAAACAACTCATACAGAGGAAGTTTTTGTTTGTTTGTTTTTGAGACATCATCTCACAGAGCCCAGGGCTGTCCTGGAGCTGTCTGTATTAGAGACTAGCTGTGAACTGTTCCTTAGCCTTCACTTCTTGAGCTGGGATTACAGGCATGTGCTGTCATCTTCAGCTTAGTGGTGGAATTCTTTTGGGCCGTGCCATTTAATGTCTTTTATATTCTGCAACAATCATGAAGAAGTAATATTTTTCTGCTATGATTGCTTTCTGCTGATCTGTCTATACTGATACTTGTCTGTTAGAGGGGTGTGTGTGTGTTAATTAAAATTTTAAATTTATTTACTTGTGTGTGCTTGTGTGTGTATGGACACATGCCTGACATAGCACGCTTGTAAAGGTCAGGCCAATTCCCAGGAGTCCATTTTTCCCACCATGTGGGTCACAGGGAAACAAGCTCAAGTCATCAGGCTGGGTAGAGTAGTAAGCGCCTTGACTTGCTGTCTTCTCTACCACATGAGGTATTTTTATTAATTTACACAGAAGAAAATAATTAACAGGATGAGTGTCCTTAGCAGTCAGATAACTGTAGTCCTCTAGTGGAGAACCACAGCAAAAGCATGCTTATACAGAATTGGGGACTTTTCTTTCTTTCTGGTTTTTAAACCTAGGGCCTTGTGCCTACTACGCAAGTTCTGTAACAATCTTATTTGACTGGTTCACACCAAAAGACTGTGATAATTTTCTATACTTATAAAATTATATCAAGGGACAGTGAGGTGGCTGAGGAGATGAAAGAAAGTACTTGCTACCCCGCTCAGTAGCCCAGAGTTCCATCTTTGGAACCTGCACAGTGAAGGGAAAGAACACACTGTCCTAAGTCGTCCTTGATGTTTGCTCTTGTGCTATAGCGCTTGTGTACCTCCCACAAAAGAAGCAAATACAGGGTTGGGTTTAGTTTTGTTTTTCAGGGCAGGATTTCTCAATGTTACCAGCCCTGACTCTTCTGGGCTCACTTTGTAGACCTCTAACTCTAGATCTGCCTGCCTCTGACTCCCAAGTGCTGGAATTAAAGTCATACACCACCATTTCCAGTTAATAAATACAAATTTTGCCAATTAAAAGTTTTCTTTCTTTTTTTAAAGATTTGTTTATTATTATATGTAAGTACACTGTAGCTGTCTTCAGACGCACCAGAAGAGGGCATCAGATCCCATTACAGATGGTTGTGAGCTACCATGTGGTTGCTGGGAATTGAACTCAGGACCTCAGGAAGAGCAGTCAGTGCTCTTAACCATTGAGCCATCTCCAGCCCTGGTTGGCTTATTTCTGAACAAGGCTCTCCCTGTGTGGCTCAGGAAGGCCTTAAACACCCGGGATCTAGTAGCCCCATTGGCTCATCTTCCTGAGTAACGGGGGCTACATGTACACACCACTAAGCAAGCTGGGCAGTGGTGGTGCACACCTTTAATTCCAGCCCTCGGGAGGCAAAGGCAGTCTGAATTTAAGGCCAATGTGGTCTACAGAGTGAGTTCCAAGATAGCCAGGGCTACACAGAAAAATCCTGTTTAAAAAAAAAAACAAAACCCAAAAAACCAAAAAACTCCACAAATACATAAGAGAAAAGTAAAAAATAGCACTGTGAGCTAGACCTTGTGGTTGAAGTATATAACCCAGGTTACTAGGAAACTGAAGTAAAAATTTTTAAGGCTTCCTTGGGCGACAGAGTGACCTTGAGATTAACCAGGGTATCTGAAAGCTAGACTTAAAAAGGAGGCCCGCCAGTATAATTAGTTGACTGGTAGAACATTTTTTGTAGCAGATAGGAGTCTTTTTTTTTTTTTAATTTATTTATTATGTAAGAACACTGTAGCTGTCTTCAGACACACCAGAAGAGGGCGTCAGATCACCTTACAGATGGTTGTAAGCCACCATGTGGGTGCTGGGATTTGAACTCAGGACCTGGAAGAACAGTCAGATGCTCTTAACCGCTGAGCCATCTCTCCAGCCCTCAGATAGGAGTCTTTAAGTTTTAAGTATAACATGAATGATGTTGTCTGAATTTTTTCTTATTCTTTTGTACAATTTTGTGGTTCTTTAGGCAAAATGTTTCATGGATTTCAAAGCCGGAGGCACCTTGTGTCACATTCTTGGGGCTGCTTACAAGTACAAAAATGAACAGGGCTGGTAAGTTTTTAATTGCTTTTCATGTTTTAATGTGATGCTGACACTTGATGTGAAATCATATTCTTTTTTATGTAGAGGATTCTGTAAGAATATTTGTGTTAATGGCAAGGTAAGGCCTTTTTTTTCTTTTTAATAAATTTTCACTATTTCAGTTTTTTTAAGACTTTTTTCCTCGGATTGTAGTTTCTGTCAGGTGTGGTTGTGGTGTCAACCTTTCATCCCACTGAGGCAGAGACAGCAGATCTCTTGAGTAACAACCCCTCAGAAAAAAAGCAAAACCTTTTTTTTTGTTTGTTTTTGAGACAGGGTTTCTCTGTGTAGCCCTGGCTGTCCTGGAACTCACTCTGTAGACCAGGCTGGCCTCGAACTCAGAAATCCGCCTGCCTCTGCCTCCCAAGTGCTGGGATTAAAGGCGTGCGCCACCACCGCCCGGCAAAGCAAAACTTTTTATTAGGGAAAGAGTATGCTTTGTTTTGGGATACTAGAGATTGAATTGAGGGACCTTGTGCATGCCGAGAGTTTCTCCCTAGCTACAAGGAAATTATTTGCGCGGACCTCCCCCCCCCACACTTATGATAGTTTTGTTGTTGTTTTGAGATGGAGTCTCTAGTAGCCTTAGCTGTTCTAAAACCCACTATGTAGACCAGACTGATTGAGTGGGAATCCTTGGTAATTTAAATTGCATATTTGTGAAGAGTTGTACAATTTATTTTCAGAATTGGAATGCTGAGAGGTTTATATTTCTGGATGTGGCAAAATTTCTTAGTAACTGGTTTTCTTCTGAAGGATAGAGTTGACTTGTTTTCTCTTTTTTTTTCAAGACAGGGTTTCTCTGTGTAGTCCTGGCTGTCCTGGAACTCACTCTGTAGACCAGGCTGGCCTCGAACTCAGAAATCCTCCTGCCTCTGCCTCCCAAGTGCTGGGATTAAAGACATGTACCACCACTACCCGGCTAAAAAACAGATTTTTAAGGTTGCTAATCTAACACACACACTTTCCCCACCCCCTCCCCTCTCTTTGTAGGCTAGGCATTGAACTTAAACCATCATGGCTCAGTCTTTTTTTTTGGTTTTTCGAGACAGGGTTTCTCTGTGTAGCCCTGGCTGTCCTGGAACTCACTTTGTAGACCAGGCTGGCCTCGAACTCAGAAATCCGCCTGCCTCTGCCTCCCAAGTGCTGGGATTAAAGGCGTGCACCACCACCACCCGGCGATGGCTCAGTCTTGAACAGTTGGGATATAGTCCTGAGTTACCAGGTTCAGCCTCATTAACATCTCTACCAATAATTAACAATTCTGTTTCTCAAGTATCCCATTTTTTTGGGGGGGTGTTTGTTTTTTTTTTGTTTGTTTGTTTGTTTGTTCTTTTGGTTTTCTTTTGTTTTTTAAGACAGGGTTGTATAGCCCTGGCTGGCTGTCCTGGCTGTCCTTGAACTCAGAAATCCACCTGCCTCTGCCTCCCAAGTGCTAGGATTAAAGGCGTGCGCCACCACTACCCAGCTATTTTTTTTTCTTTTATAATCTTTGTAACTAAGGTGATCTAGTTTCATTCTGTTGCTGTGTGTCTTAGTTACCATGCTGTGAAGAGATACCATGTCTAAGGCAACTCTATAGAAAGCAGTTGAATGGGGGCTTGCATGCTTATCATGGGAAGTAGACAGACAAGGTTCTCTAGCTGAGTATCTTACATCCTGATTGTCAGGCAGCTGGTACAGAGAGTCACTGGGCCTGGTGTAGTATTTTAAAACCTTAAAACATACATACACCCAGTGGCATGCCCTCCCCAACAAAGTCATTTCACTAGCTGGGGACCAAGTATTCAAACAAAGCCCGTGGGGGCTATTCTCATTCAGAAGGTTTATTTGGTATACACTTCTAGATCACAGTCTTTCAGTGAGGGAAGTCAGGGCAAGAACTAAAGCCAGCCCTCCCATCTCAGTCATCAATCTGAAAATTCCTCACAGACATTGCCATGGGCTAAACTGATTTGGGCTGTCTCTGAATTAAGATTTCTTTCTTTCTTTCTTTCTTTCTTTCTTTCTTTCTTTCTTTCTTTCTTTCTTTCTTAATTTCTTTCTTTTTATTGAATATACTCTTCATTTACATTTCAAATGCTAAGACCTTTCCTGGTTTCCCCCCTCCCCGAAAACCCCCAACCCCTTCTTCCACCTCCTGCCTCCAAGTATATGCCCCTCCACCCGACCCACTCCTACCTTCCCACCCCTCGATTTCCCTTTGTTGAAACATTTATTGAGTCTTCACAAGACCAAGGACCTCTCTTCCCACTGATGCCCGACAAGGCATTCCTCTGCCACACTTTTGGCTGGAACCATGTGTACCCCTTGATTGATGGTTTAGTCCCTGGGAGTCCTGGGGCGTCTGGGTGGCCGACATCGTTGTTCTTCCCATGGGGCTGTAAACCCCTTCAGCTCCTCCAGTCCTCCCTCCAACTCCTCCATTGGGGACCCCACACTCAGTCCAATGGTTGGCTGCTAGCATCTGCCTCTGTATCTGTAAGGCCCTGGCAGGGCCCCTCCGGAGACAATCATAACAGGCTTCTTTTGGTATGCACTTCCTGTCATCCATAATAGTGTCGGGTTTGGTGACTGTTTATAGGATGAATCCCTAGGCAGGGCAGTCTCTGGGTGGCCTTTCCTTCAGTTTCTGCTCTACACTTTGTCTCCATAATTACTCCTGTGAGTATTTTGTTCCCTTTCTCAGAGGAACCAAAGCACCCCCACTTCAGACCTCCTTCTTCTTGAGCTTGTAACTTGTTTTTTTATTTTTATTTTTATTTTTTTGTAACTTGTTTATTTGAGTTTTTGGGCTAACATCCACTTATCAGTGAGTGCATACCATGTGTATTCTTTTGTGATTGGGTTACCTCACTCAGGATGACACTTTCTAGTTCCATCGATTTGCCTAAGAATTTCATGAATTCATTGTTTTTAATTGCTGAACAGTACCCCATTGTGTATATATACCACAATTTCTGTATCCATACCTCTGTTGATGGACATCTGGGTTCTATCCAGCTCTGGCTACTATAAATAAGGCTGCTATGAACATAGTGGAGCATGTGTCCTTATGACATGTTGGAGCAGCTTCTGGGTATATGTCCAGGAGTGATATAGCTGGGTCCTCAGGTAGTACTATGTCCAGTTTTCTGAGGAACCGCCAAACTGATTTCCAGAGTGGTTTTACCAGCTTGCAATCCCACCAGCAATGGAGGATAGTTTCTCTTTCTCCACATCTTTGCCAGCATCTTGCCAACCGAATCCAAGAATACATCAAAACGATCATCCACCATGATCAAGTAGACTTCATCCCAGGGATGCAGGGATGGTTCAATATACGGAAATCCATCAATGTAATCCACTACATAAACAAACTCATGGAAAAAAACCAAAAGGTCATTTCATTAGATGCTGGAAAGTCTTTTGACAAGATCCAGCATCCCTTCATGAATTGAGATTTCTTAAATGACAGCTGATGCTAACTAGGACAGATGGGATGGAGTGTCGATGCAGTTTCAGTGGTACTTCCTTGATGGATCGGGATATCAAGCTTTTTGCATGTTGGTCGTTTGTATGCTCTTTCTATTTGGGTCTTTTCCCATTTTAAAAGTAGACTTTTATTTCAGTTTTTCATAATAGACTCTTTATACTAACCTTATCAGATAATTCAATCTGTATTTTTAAAAAAGTGCTCAAAGATGTCTGTCACGGTTCTGGTTTATAATCTCAGCACAGGGAATACAAGGTAGGATGATCAGGAGTTTAGGGAACCTCAACGAAATGGTGATTTTGAGGCCAGATTGGAACATAAAATTTGTCTCCAGAAAAATAGTTCTCTAGATTGTCATCCATGAGGAGTGGGTCATCTGCAACTTGTCATTCTAGCACCAAGATAGTTTAGATAGATTTTTTTAAGTTGTGAGAAATGAATCTGCTTAATAGCATATTTTAAATTTTTTTTTTATTTAATCTAGACTTTAAAATACAAAGATTCAAGACAACTTTCTTATTCTTAAATTTATACCTATAACTGAAAGTAACTTTTTTGTGTGCTTAAGTATGATAGATCTGTCTTTCTCCCTGTGGGAATACCTGTTTCTAGGATTGTTTCTAGGCTGTTTCCCAACATTAACGCACCCTTTGGATTTTAAGGTCTCATACCTTACCATTAGCATTGGAAATTCCTTACTGATTTTTGATCTCCGCCACCACCCAGTCTTAGTCAGTTTTGTGTTTTGCCTTATAAAGCTTAACTGTAGAATCTTTTTTGTTGTTTGCTGGTCTAAGAATGCTGTCTCTGAGGACTCTTTCATTATTGATTCCTGCATTAGCTTCAAACACTGGAGATACATACATGTTTTGGAATTTGCTGGAATTTAGAATATAATTTTAACATGGCTTATTGAAAAATTAACATTTTAATTTTATTTTTTAATTATATGTTTTTTTTGTTGTTTTGTTTTGTTTTGTTTTTCGAGACAGGGTTTCTCTGTGTAGCCCTGGCTGTCCTGGAACTCACTTTGTAGACCAGGTTGGCCTCGAACTCAGAAATCCGCCTGCCTCTGCCTCCCAAGTGCTGGGATTAAAGGCGTGCGCCACCACCGCCTGTATTTATATGTTTTTATTTTGGGGTTATGTATATAGGTCTCTGGGGGTGTATGTACATGCGAGTGAAGGTGCCTATAGAGGCCTGAAGAGAGCACCAAATCCTTTGGAGCTGGAGTTATAGGCAGTTGTGAGCCACCTGATGTGTGGGTGCTTAAGCAGGCCTAAGATTAGCACAGCTTCCATCTTCCTTTGCACAGTTGTCAGCCATTTCTTTCTTTCTCTGACTTCCACACATGTGCTGTGGCACCCATTTGTGTGGTCAGACTTTCTTTCTTATAAAATAACTAAAATTCTTTTTTGTTTTTCTGAGATAGGGTTTTTTGTTGTTTTTGGTTTTGAGTTTTGTAGTGTTAGCTGGCGTGAAACTCAGAGATTCGCCGGCCTCTGCCTCCTTAGTACTGTGAATACAGGCATGTACCACCATGCCCAGCAGCACAGTAACTAAAATTCTTATGTATGTGTTCATGGGCACAGGCATCATCCATGTAGAAGAAGACAACGTTGGAGTCAGTTCACCTACCATGAGGGTGCTAGGGATGGAACTCAGGTTGTCAGCTTTAGCAGCTAGCATCTTCATTGCTGAACCATTTTGTCAGTCGTAAACTCTGTGTGTGTGTGTGTGTGTGTGTGTGTGTGTGTGTGTGTGTGTGTGTGTTTAGTAAATGTCTGTGTTTGCTTATGTGACTCCCTGTCATTAAATCTGTGGCATGCTGTTACTTTACATTTCTTCCCTTGCAGTGTTTGGGGTTGAATCCAATCCCTTTTATGTGCTAGGCAAGCATTCTATCACAAACTATGTCCCCAGCCTTGTGAACTACTTTTCTATATCATGTAATATATCTTAGACTGAAGGAAAACAGGAATTCTTAACATTGGTACTTTGTTTTGACTACAGTATGTTCTTAAAGAAAATTTAACCTTTTTTTTTTTAAGGCATATGTCTGTGTGTAGGTCAGAGGACACCTTGGGAGTCTGTTTTTTTCTTCCACTGTGGATTCTGTGGATGAGTCATCTTTGGGGCTAGCTTAGTATCTAAATTCACTTAAGTGAAATTCCACAATGTAGTTTCCCCTTGTTTAAGGCTGAAGATAAAACTTACTAAAGCTTTTTTTTCTCTGTTAGGCGGCGATTTGATCTTCAGAATCCATCCCGAATGGATCGTAATGTTGAAATGTTCATGAACATTGAGAAAACATTGGTACAGGTAAGTTGGAGACTTAGGCTTTGTTGTCCCTGTCCCACCCCTCTCCTTTGCCTCAGTCGTTCCTGGTTCCCTTCTGTCATGTTGTAGATAAGGCTTCTTTAATTCCAGGTCAGCCTAAAATTTCTGCCTCGGTAGTCCCTATTCCTAAATTTAGATGCATAAGTTACTACCTCTACCTAAAAGTTTATTTCACCCTTTAATATACTTCTAATTCTAAGACTGTCTGTATTAGATTGCAAAAGATAAAGGGATGAGCTTTGTTGAAATTCATAATTTTATTGTTTTTGTGTGTATTGGGATTAGAGCTGTAATTGATCTGGTCATTTAAGACTGATAAGTGTCAAACCACAAAGTTTCTTTTTTCACTTTTGAGACAGTGTCTCTTTTAGTCCTGACTTTCCTGAAACTCACTATGTAAACTAGAATTAGGCTGTCCTGGAACTCACTATGTAGACCCGTCTGCCCTTGAACTCAGAGAGATTCTTCTTTCTGTCTCCAGAGTGCTGGATTAAAGGTGTATGCAATATTTCTCTTTATTTACTTCATTTGAGTCATTTTTCTCTCTGTGGAGCCATAGAGCATTGATATCCTCTTGTCTCTGCCTCCCGAGTGCTGCGGGAAGACAGGTGCATGCACTACCATGGCCTATTGTTTTTGTTCTGCTTCTCCGTACGATAAGCACTCTTCATAATGGTGACTTTATTATGGAGTCTTTGGATTTGTTTTATGGTTGTATAATAAATACCTATTTCCTCTCAGCTGGATCATAATTTGAATGTAAGGATGCTTAATTTTCTCTTTCCAAGTTTTTGGTTTTGTTTTATGGTTCTGAGGAGGGAACCTAGATCGTGAGCTAGACAAGAACTGTACCACTGACAGACATTTCCCCCTCACGGTTTGCTGGTGTTGCTGGAGTTGTTTGTTTGTGTGTTTTGATTTTGAGACAGAGTTTCTTTCTGTAGTCCAGGCTGTTCCTGGAACTCAATCTATAGACCAGGTTGACTATGAACTCAGAGATCTACCTGCCTCTGCCTTTGAATTGCTGGGATGAAAGGAATGTCCTACCACTGCCTGGTTTGAATCTAATTAGTTTTATGTGTCTGCATAATGTATAATTATGGGCACATGTGCCGTGGCATGTATGTAGAGGGGAGAGAACAGCTGGTGGAGTACGTTCTCTCCCACTCTTGTGGTGCTGGGGATTGAAGTCAGGTCCATCCACGGGCTTGCACAGCGGTCATTTTCACCACACTATACTAGCTCTGACTAAAAAAATCTTAGTTTACCTATGAGTGTTGTCTGTGTGTCTGTGTATCATGTATGTGCAGTGCATACAGAGGTCAGAAGAGAGAGGGCCCCGACGCCCTGTAACTGGAGTGAGCTGCCATGTGGGTACTGACTGTTGAACTTGAGTCTTGTGGAAGAAAACCATTGCAAAGTTTCTCTACCTCACCTTTTTGAGGAAGAATCTCTCACTGAACCTGGACCATAGCTGTTTTGGTTAGTGCATGGTGGTTTGGTCCATGGTTAGCTTTTGGTTAGCTCCTGGGATGATAGCTTGTCTCTTACACATTGGAAACATCATTTGGACTACAGATGTGTGCCATCACTCTCAACTTCTGTGTGAACACTGGACATTCAGAACCAACTCCTTATGCTTATTCAGCACTTTACCCACTGAGCCATCTCCCTCTTTTTTTCCTTCCCTCCCTCCTCCTTTCCTTCCCTCCTTCCCTCTTTCCTTCTTCCCTCCTTTCCTTCCTTTCTTCCTTCATTTTGGTGCAAGGGTCTCACCATGTAGCTCTAGCTGACTTGGAACTCAACAGAGATGAGCTCCCTCTGCATCCTTGAATGTTGGGATTAAAGGCCTACTGCCACTGACCTTGCTGTATTTAGCAATAATTTCATTCAGATGATTATCAGCAGTCTTTGTCTAGCTGCAGAAAGGATCTGGGGATGATTTTAAGTAGCCTGCTGACCCATCTAGGTTTTATTTTGAGATAAGATACTGTGTATGATATGGCCAGGCATGGGGGTATACACCTTTAATCTCTGCAGTCAAGGAGGCGGCAGACGGAGGTGAATCTCTGAGTTTGAGGTCAGCCTGGTCTATAGAGAGAAATCCATGGCTACATAGAGAAACCCTGTCTCACCCCCCCCCACTTCCCACCCCCCTAAAAAACCAAATAAGTTGTTTTTGTATGCTAAGAAAATATAGGGCTGGGCAGTGGGGGCACATGCCTTTAATCCCAGCACTTGGGAGGCAGAGACAGGCGGATTTCTGAGTTCGAGGCCAGCCTGGTCTACAGAGTGAGTTCCAGGACAGCCAGGGCTATACAGAGAAACCCTGCCTCAAAAAATTAACAAAAACCAAAAAAAAGAAAATATAGGTTTGGGGGCTGAAGAGATGGCTCAGTGGTTAAGAGCACTGACTGCTGTTCCAGAAGTCCTGAGTACAATTCCCAGCAACCACATGGTGGCTCACAACCATCTGTAATGGGATCTGATGCCCTCTTCTGGTGTGTCTGAAGACAGCTACAGTATACTCATATATAAAATAAATAAATAAATCTTTAAAAAAAATGAAATGTAGGTTTAAATATCAACTTTAGCCATTAAGATGACGAATGATCTACACGACTCGTGAGATGGCTCAGTGGGTAAAGGCACTTGATGACCTACATGGCAGAAAGAGAATGACTCTACATACTTGTCTAATGACTACATGTGTGCCATGGTGTACAAATCTCCACATACAATTAAATAAGGTATTAGATTGATGAACAGTCAGTGGACATCATCTCAAGACCACTTGAATTTCAAAGTCTCTCTCTCTTTTTTCAGAACAACTGTCTGACTAGACCCAGCATCTACCTCATTCCAGACATTGATTTGAAGTTGGCTAACAAGTTGAAAGATATCATCAAACGGCATCAGGTAATAGACATGATTGCTTCAGTTCGGTGGGAGTAAGCCTTTAATAAATGCCAAAATTTGCACTTTGTGTGTGTCTGCCTTCAAGGAAGATTTCTCGGAGTTCCCGTGTACTCTTATAAGAACGTTCAGTAGTTTCCTGGGATAAGTTTATGACAGTCTTAGATTTTGCTTAGTTAAAAGTGGCCCGTATAATCTTAGCTCAGAATGTGTGAAGTTCTGTTAGTCTGCTTTCCCCACCCTCACCCCCACCCAACAACTGGTTGTATTTTTTAAGTATGTCCTTTTTGTAAGATGAATAGAAAAAACCTGGCTTCCAGGCAAGGATGATAGTGCATGCCTGTAGGTATCAGAGTCTCCTTGAGAGGCTACCAAGGTAGTGCAGAAAGACTTTCAATAAGAAAAGACACTGTTCTCTGCAGCTAGTGCTTTGATTATCTTATTTCATTTTAACCTGCGATTTTGTTGTTGTTTACCTATGTAAACAACATAGTGATACCTATGACAATTGTGGATATCTAGGTACAAGATCATTTTCATATTATGTAATGTATAAATAGTACAATGTGGTGCCGGGTGGGGCTTGGATGTCTTCTTCCTTGTAGAATAAGTACTACTACTTTCAACAAATTAACCTTTTCTCTCTTGGAGTGCTCGTTATGTAACAGTCATATGGAGTTTAACTTCCTGTGCTTGTTACGTTTTTTTTTTTTTTCGAGACAGGGTTTCTCTGTGTAGCCCTGGCTGTCCTGGTACTCACTTTGTAGACCAGGCTGGCCTCGAACTCAGAAATCCTCTGCCTCTGCCTCCCAAATGCTGGGATTAAAGGCGTGCGCCACCACCAACCGGCTACAAATATTTCTAGAGGCAATGTTTATTTTTATAATGTTTATTATGACTAGCTTATTTATTAAATAAGGTGTAGTGATTATTTTCCAAGGATATTCTTGAAAGAGATACTAGATTTTCTAGTTGGTTTCATAAACTCTTCTAGGTACTTCTAGAGTTCAAAACCAGGATTTCACATAGTGCTTGCCTCTTGTATTGAGTTTTATCTTACTTTAGCCCTGGTTTCATAGCACTGTAGGGAGTCACTAATAAAAATACTGTTCAGTAGTCAAGACAACTTCACTGGAACATTTTAAATGAGTTAATGGCTAACACTGAATCAGTCTATTTGAGGCAGGGTTTTGCTATGTGGTTCTGTCTTTCTTGGGATTTACTGTGTAGAGCACATTGGCATTAAGCTCACTGAAATCTGTCTGCCCTTGGAGTACTGGGGTAATAAAAGGCTTGTGTCATTGAGCCAGACTTATTAATTTTAAATGTTTGTATATGAGAGTACCTGCTGAGGCTAGAAGAAGACATTGGGCTTCTTGGAACTGCTCATACAAGGATGCTGGGAAAAAGGCCCTTTGCAACAGCAGAGGGCGCTCTTAACCTCTGAGGGCATGTTGATTGCCTGATAAACTTTTTTTTTTAAGATTTATTTATTTTATGTATGTGAGTACACTGTAGCTGTCTTCAGACACACCAGAAGATCTCATTACAGATGGTTGTGAGCCACCATGTGGTTGCTGGGATTTGAACTCAGGACCTTCGGAAGAGCAGTCAGTGCTCTTAACCGCTGAGCCATCTCTCCAGCTCCCTGACAAACTTCTTCAGAGAGAACCATTAGTTTATTATCCCCTTCAGGGATGCAGAGATGGCTCAGTGTAGAGCACTTGTTACTGTGAGGACCTGGATTCAGTCCTCTGCAGCCACACAGGAGCTTACAACCCTCTGCAGCTCTACTTGTAAGTTCATCTGAAGGTCTCTG
This sequence comes from Tokudaia tokunoshimensis, assembly GCA_036184795.1. Classification (NCBI taxonomy): domain Eukaryota; kingdom Metazoa; phylum Chordata; class Mammalia; order Rodentia; family Muridae; genus Tokudaia; species Tokudaia tokunoshimensis. The sequence goes on from BTHU01000008.1 coordinate 110,948,028, forward strand.
CTGACTTCTGTAGGCATCAGAAACATGGAGTGGAAAGACAAATACAGGCAAAATATTCACTTACATAAAATAAATAAATCTTTTTTTTTGTTTTGTTTTGTTTTGTTTTGTTTTTGGAGGCAGGGATTCTCTGTGTAGCCCTGACTGTCCTGGAACTCACTTTGTAGACCAGGCTGGCCTCGAACTCAGAAATCCGCCTGCCTCTGCCTCCCAAGTGCTGGGATTAAAGGCGTGCGCCACCACTGCCCGGCACTAAATAAATCTTTTTAAAAAATGTGATGCTTGTAAGATTACTCTGGTTAAGAGTCCTAGCTGTTCTTCCAGAAGACCCCAGTTTGATTCCTAGTACTCACATGACAGTTCACAACCTTCTGTTTCTTCAGTTCTTCGGGGTCCAACACCTGCTTCTGGCCTCCCTGGGCACTCAGGTGGTATACAACCATACACGCTAGCAAAACACTGATAAACATAAAATTTATTACTTTACTTCACAGATTATATGCACAGAATGACTTGCTAGGTCGTCTAAGTAGTAGACCATAGAGCTGAGGTTGGAATACAGTAGTGACGGCCTCCCCTGGCCAAGGTTTGAACTACACCATCGTACATTGGCTCACACTTGCTGCCTTTTCCACCTTCCTAATCGCCATTCAGAAATGATAATCCAGCGAGTCTGAAGTCCTTACTTATGAGGCAGATAACTGTTTTAAGTAGCTATAAATGTTTTATATTTTAGTTTTCTACAATTAAAGTGGCATTATGTTTATTGTCTTGGAATAATGAGTAAATATTTATTTTTCAAAGAGAAATGTAGAAGATGCCTTGAGTTTCTACTTAAAATTGAATACTTGACTTTTTCTTGTTTGTGTGGTGTCAAGAATGAGCAGTTGTTAGTCTAAATTGTTTTGAGGGGTTTTTCGTTTTGTTTTGTTTTTAAGATATATTTAGGAGTCTTTAACCTAGCCATATTTTACTCTTAATTTTCATAGCAGTTTTGCAACACTGACCTAAAGTGACAGCAGCAATGTACACTGTGGTTGACTCAAGGGTCCACCTGTCATCGATGCAGCTCTAGTGTCTGTGCCAGACTTGGTGTCAGTTAGTGATGATGGTGCTGGGCAGTAGGCGAGATGGGGGGGAGAGTGTGCGGCCAGCAGAGGCTGCATACTTGTGACTTGGCAGTTTTTGGTTTTGTTTTATTGTTAGTTTTTTGTGAGACAGTCTCAAGTAGCTTAGAATAGCTTTAAACTTAGTATATTTAAAGATGGCCTTTAATGCCAGGCAGTGGTGGTGCACGCCTTAAATCCCAGCACTTGGGAGGCAGAGGTAGGCAGATCTCTGAGTTCGAGGCCAGTCTGGTCTACAGAGTGAGTTCCAGGACAGCCAGTGCTACACAAAGAAACCCTGTCTCGAAAAACCAAACAAACAAACAAAAAAAGATGGCCTTAATTCTCTAGCCTTCTGTTTTCCCAAGTTCTTAGTTTCTAGGTCTGGCTAAAACCTTATATTTTTTCAAGGTGAATACACATCACAGTTACTCTTATGTCGTTGTGTTCCCATGCTCGTTTTTTATGATGGCTGTGAAATAATTTTAAGAACTTGAGGCATGCTTATTGATCGTAAGGTGCAACATTTTAAATGCTAACATATTCCTCAATACGTTTGATTTTTAGAGAGTTTCTTGGTTTTGGATCAATGATAATTGATAAAGTATAGACAAATATTCCCAATTTTTTTTGAAAAACTCAAGACATTTGAAACACTTGATACTTATTTGTATTTCTAGAAACAGTATTTTCTATTGTTAATCACTATCCCTTTTCTTGACAAAAATAATTTTTTTTTTAATTTTTTTTTTCTTGGAGAATGTGCGTCCACACCTAATGGTTTGCTTGCCGTGTGCCTTATTTTGATGTTACCTATTTATTTGCTTTGCAGGGGACATTTACTGATGAGAAGTCAAAAGCTTCCCACCATATTTATCCATATCCTTCCTCACAAGAGGATGGTAAGTTAGCTGTTGGTTGTAAACTCTTTAACACATACATCATACTGTAGGTTATAAATAATGTTGCCTTCTAAAAAATGTCTTAATAAGTACGCCATCATTTAATATAGAATTCTTTGTTTCCCTTAATGTATCACTTGGCTGGTATGTTATTCTGAGATTGGATCACTTGATTCTTTTAGAAAGTGAGACTTAACCTGTGCTGTTCAGTATTCTAACCAGTTAGATTTTTTTTAGATGTAGCACCAATTTTATAATGTAGATGTTTGCTGTGAAGTGCTAAAAATACAGGGATATCTGAGGCAGACGATTATTGACTGTCACAGAGTTCAGTAAACTCTGGTTAGATATCTATCTAAATTGAGGCAGGGTTCCATATACCTCAGACTGCCATTGTACTTTTTATGTAGCCAAGAGTACCTTAAACTTGAGACCTTTATGCCCTCAGCTCCCGATGTTGAGAGTATGTGCTATTGGGTATAGGACTAGGACCCATTACTTACTGAGCAACATTCCCAGCTGTTCTCTCTCCATGACACCCACTTTTTTTTTTCTATCTCAGTTTTTAAATTTGTTTGGTGTGTTATGTGTTTACATGCGGGAACCCCTTGCACCACAGTGAGCTTATAGAGGCCAGAGGATAAACAACTTGTGTTAATTGGTTTTGTGCATATAGGGTCCTGTGATTCAAATTGAAGTCAGTTGCATTGGCAAGAATTATGGATTGGCTGAGCCATCTCATAGGCCCAAATGTTTCCAGCCTTGAATCCACACCCTTAACAATAAAGTGGTGGGGGTTTTTTTCTCTATTATTATTGTAAGGATCTCACAATGTAGCTCATGCTGGCTTTGAATTGAAATTCTTCTGCCTAAACTTTCCAAATGCTGCTGCTTTGTAGGGTTATTGATCTGCTCAAAGTCTTCATAAATATCAGAGACTTATTCACTTTGTTTCCTCCCTTTGATTTGATATTTCAAGTGATCTATCATCAGCTTCTCTCATTTTGTGTTTGAATATATCTGTTAATAAACAGTTAATTTTCTGGGCAGTATTTAATCTCAGCACTTGGGAGGCAGAGGCACGCAGGTCAGTCAGTTCTACAGAGTTCCAGGATGGCTAGGGCTACACAAGAAACCTTGTTACACACACACACAAACACAAACACACAACCAAGAAAAGAGAAAATGGTTAAATTTTATTCATTGGTGGTCTTTTCTGTTTCTTAATATATTAGGTTTTTTTTTTTTGTTTGTTTTTGTTTTTTTTTTTTGGTTTGGTTTGGTTTTTTTGTTTTAATTTTCTGTTTTTTTTACTTGTTTTAAGACAAGGTCTCTCCATAGAGCCATGGCTATCCTTATACTTGGTTATTTAAATTTCTTTCTTGGCTTTTTTGTTTTGTTTGGTTTTTCTAAATTGGTTTCTCTGTGTGACCATGACTATCCTGCAACTTGTGCTTTTGACCAGGCTGGCATAATCTTTGGGGATAAATTCAGGGTTCCTAAGGCAATTTTCACTAGTTTTAGAGAGCCCAAAGGTTCATTGGTGGTTCATTGGTGTTTAAAGGCATTTGTTGTCAAGGCTGGTAACCTGAGTTCCATCCCTGCGACCCACATGGTAGAAGGAGAGACCCAGCACCCACATGTTGCCTGAGATTAGTTTGTCCATTGCTTTTGGACCTGTGGTAGGATCCCACAAAGAGCAAGTTGCTGGTGTACATGTGTGCTCATGGCAGGCAGAGATAGACACTGAGTTGTGATCACTTTCCTTAATTTTTTTTTAAAGACTTAACATTTATGTTTGTTTGTTTTTCGATGCAGTATTTGTGTAACTTTGTCGGTCCTAGTACCAGCTCTGTAAACCGTGCTGACCTACATCTCAGATCTGTCTGCCGCAGCCTCTTAAGTGCTGGGATTAAAGGCATGTGCCACCACCGTCTGACCCTTAGGATTTATTTTTAATTGTCTATGTCTATATGGAAATATGTACAAGTGAATACAGGTGCCTTTAGAGGCCAAAAGAAGAGGGTGTTAGGTCTCCTAGAGCTGAAATTACATGGGGTTGTCGTGAGCTGCCTGATGGGAATGCTAGGAACTGAACTCTTGTCCCTTGCACCTCCCCCTGCCACCCTCAGTCCTTTCACCATTTGAATCAGTTTTTCATAATGAACTTACAGCTCCTTGTTAGTTGGCAGATGAGCCGGACAGTGAGCATCAGAGGTCTGCCTTCCTCCACCCACCACACTTACCTTCATGTTATTACTTCCTAGGTTAGATCTGTTTTACTTTTTGTGTATGAATGTTTGCCTACATGCGTGTACGTGCGTGTACGTACATCTTGTATGTGCTGTTGTCTTCCTTGAATCTTGGGTTATGGATGGTTGTGAGCTAGTTTTTGTGTGCTGGGAATTGAGCCTGGGTTATTTGCAAAGTCAACGTGTGCTCTCTACTGCTGACCCAGCTCTCCTGATGCCCAGCTTTTTATCTCAGGACTGGGACCTCAACTTTGGTGGTCAGCACTTTATTGACTGGCCATCGCTCCAGCTCCAGCTTCAGAAAGGTACCTTTATTCTGACACGTGGTTTTCAGTTTGAAAACTTAAAATTTGGAGCACATAACTACTCTTGCAGATGACCAGGGTTTGGGTCCCAGTAACTACAAATATATTCTCAGCTGTCTATAACTGTAGTTCCCGGCCATCTGACACCTTGTCTGACCTCTCGGCTCCTGCACATATGTTGTATACATATATGACACTTGGGAGCACATACATAAAATTAAATATATTTTTTAATCCTAACTAAATTGAGGTCCTATGTTGATGCTTTTTCTTTCAGAGGAGTGGCTGAGGCCAGTGATGAGGAGAGACAAGCAGGTACTGGTGCACTGGGGCTTCTACCCAGACAGGTAATCAATCCTAACTGTCCTTGTGATCATTCACATCCGTCTTGATAATCACACATACCCACAGGCTGGGAGCATGAAATCTAGTAGCCTTCCCATCCCTTTGTTTGCTTGTTTGTTTGTTTGTTTTTCAAGACAAGGTTTCTCTGTGTATGCATGGCTGTCCTAGAACTCACTCTGTTGACCAGGCTGGCCTCAAACTCACAGAGATCTGCTTGCCTCTGCTTCTGTCTCTCAAGTGCTGGGATTAGAGGCAAGTACTGCCACCACCCTGCTGCATTTCCACATTTCCATCTTTCTCTTCATTTTTTGTTTAAAATTTATATTATTTATAAACCTCTTTACACAGGTTCTCACTATGTAGTCCTGGCTCACCTGCAGCTTACCATGTCGGCTAGGCTGACGTCAAACTCAGTACAGCTATCTACTACTGTCCCTCAGTGCCAGAATTGAAAGCACTGCACCACCATGCCTGTTCCCTTTTTATATTCTGTCTGTCTCCCCTTAACTCCCCCTGGGGAAGTTGTTTCAGGGATTGAATCCAGGTCTTTACACATGCTAAGGCTTAAGTGCTTTGCATCTGAAGCAACTGAAGCTTTAAGTATTAAAGCCATTTAACGTTTAAATACATACATGTAATCATATACTTATGAAATGCAGTGTGATATTCTAATGGGGTTTGCAAGTGTACAATATTTACTGAGAAAATTAGGGTAATTCATGTTACTTTCTTTTCCTTTACTTCGTGATTGGAGCCTTTAGGCTCTTATCTTCACACAGGCAACTCCAATATGTATGCTGTGACATAAAGACTTAGGTCAGCCAGGAATGGTGGCTACACCTTTAAACCAGCACAGAGTTTTAGGCCTACTTGGCCTACAAGGCTACACAGAGAAACCCTGTCTCAAAAAAAAACCATGTGAGATACATACACCATATATGTATAGTAGAGTTCTTTATTTTCTGAATAGAGTTAGTTACCTTTTCACGGTTGCTTGGCCTGTTACTCTAGGCCTGTATACCCGAGCATTGTGGTATAAGGCGTGTGCTGCAGTAGAGATAGCAGCCAGGAAGCAGAGACATACAAGAAGTTGCAAGGCCAAGATGTCCCTGTAGAGGTATACTGAACATCAATTTCTTTCTTCTAGTATGCCTGACCTAATATTTCATTCAAGTATGAATTCAATGAATTGGTCATTGATAGTTAACTCCTTCATGACCCAGTTATGTTCTTTAGCCTATGGACCTTGGAAGGAAGACTTCATATTTAAAGCATAACGTAATTTCACTCATCTCAAATAGATTTAGTTGCCAAAGGGATCTCTTAGCATGTTATTAATCCATTAATTAAGATATATGCCTTTAAGAACAAATGTTGGGGGCTAGAGAGTTGGTTCATTAATGAGTTCTTACTGATCTTGAAGAGAATCCAAGTGTGGTTCTCAGCACACACATCACTCTGTAACTTCAATTCTAGGAGATCCAACTTCCTTTCTTCACCTCCATGGTCATCAGACATGCATGTGGTGTACAGACAAAACATTCATAGAAAGTTAGTAGATTCACATAAAATGAGTAAATTTTTTAAAACTTTTTATTGGTTCTTTGTAAATTTCACATCATGTGTCCCAATGCCACTCATTGCCCCGCCCCTTCATATCTGCTCTCCTCCATTGCAACTCCCCCCAAAAGAAACAGCAGAAAATCTCCTCGTGGTAGCTATCATATATCTCATAGTATATTCTTTTGTTCACACATCTTTACTTGCAAATGTTCATTGCAATGAGTCATAGGTCTGGTTCAAAGCCCCTGTCTTCTGCTGTAGATTAATACAGATCTTCACAGGGACTCCTGTCAAATGTCCTGTTGTTTCCCTGTGTTGTGGAGATCCTGTAGCTTTGGATCTGCAGGACTGCCCCGGTCACACTCTTCAGTAGTATATATATTGTGTAGATGACTTGGGTTGGGCCAACTCAAAGCCCTGCATCCGACCCGGGTGGTGGCTGGTTGTTCAGCCCACCAGCATCCCCTCACCCACACCATCAGGGTGAGCTCTCCAGCACAGCCTCAGCCACTTCACTCTGTCAGAGCTGGCCAGCTCTCTTGTTCTCACTGCCTTGGGTTCACACCAGCAGGGCCAGTTACACCGTGCTGCCCAGGCAAGATGTAGGGCCTGCTCTCCCAAGTGCAGTAGCCAGTGAGGAGCAGGACCAGCTCTCCTGCCTGTCTCAGATGGTGAGGGAACGAGGGCCTCTCCCCCATGGCAGAGGCCAGCTCTCCTGCCTGTCTCAGATGGTGAGGGAACGAGGGCCTCTCCCCCATGGCAGAGGCCAGCTCTCCTGCTCTTATGCCCTTAGTTGTTTTTTTTTTTTAAGATTTATTTATTTCACATATATCTATAAGTACACTGTAGCTGTCTTCAGACACAGCAGAAGAGGGCATCGGATCCCATTACAGATGGTTGTGAGCCACCATGTGGTTGCTGGGAATTGAACTCAGGACCTCTGGAAGAGCAGTCAGTGCTCTTAACCACTGAGCCATCTCTCCAGCCCCAGCAGTCAATATTCTTAACTACTGAGCCATTTCTCGAGCCCATGCCACCACTCCCACTTTTTTTTTTAAGGATTTACTTATCTTATGTATGTGAGTATTCTGTTTTCATGCACACCAGAAGAGGGAATCATACCATTACAAAAGTTTATGAGCTGTCATGTGGTTGCGAGAATCAAACTCAGGACCTCTGGAAGAGCAAGCAGTGCTCTTTACAGCTGAGCCGTCTCCAGCCAATGCCTCCTCTTTTTTTTTTTTTTTTTTTTTAGCCTTCTAATTCCATTGTAACTATCAGAAAAAAGGGGTTTGTGCTTTGAAATGCCTAGACTGAGCCTCAAATTTATGGCAGACTATGTATCTATAGAATTGACAGTTATTATGGATTTTAATCTGAGATGTTCTCCACAGTCTCATGTTTTGACACATATTTGGATCTCAGTATGTGGTGTAGTTTGCCAACTCAGTGGATCTTTAGGAGGTGGGCAGTTGGTATTCATTTGGAGGATTTGCCTGGTTTCTGTCTGGCTCTCTTTGTCCTGTCTGTGTCCTTGTGAACAAGCATCTACTGCATATTCCAGCTTCTTTGACTTCCATCGTTCCATCCATGTGCTTGTGTACTGGACTCTTAAACCCATGAGCCAAAAAAAAAAAAGTTTCATAATCTGTTTTGACAAGACTACATGCCCAGCATCTAATATTCTAATGTAGGAAATGATTCAGGTTCTTCCTTCTCAAGGCTTGATCCTATTTTCATTTTTGTTAGTAATTGTGGCCTGTCTACTGAAATCCATTTATATAATACTTTACAATCAAAAATTTTGATAGATTATAAAATTATTTTCCCCCCTCATTATGGTAATCTTTGCTTAGTACATTAATTTCCCTCCCTCATCTTACATTTAACTGTTCAGCAAATTTATGAGGAAATGTATGGATGTCTATATACATGCATATACACAAAAGTACTCAATATAGAGGGCTCTGGTTCCAGATGCTTTTGAACTTAACCCACAATAATGGCTATCATACAAATACTTGATTTGAGTGTCACTTGGTTTTCAGGTTCACGTCATGTTAGAGATAAAACTTAAGGCCTTATACATTGATCATTTCACTTGGTGTTAAAATTTTTTGGACAGTATAGTAACTATAACAATCTTTTCATTTAGTAGACATTTTTATACTTATAATTTTTGGAATGGCTTTAACGATTGTAACACTGGCTTGTTGCTTGCTGATGAGAGGATATTTGAATAGGGAGCTTGAGAAGAGATGATTCTGTGGATATTGTGACAGTGGTGAACGTTCCTGCATGTAAGGATCATCAGATATGAAGTGCATTCTGACTTAGTGGTGTATGTGAAAGTTGCCACTGCATCCAGTAACCTTAGAATTGAGAAGGCAATATGAGAGCCTAGAGGAAGGCCAGATTGTGAGACCTTGACCTTCCTTAGTTTTGTGTCCACTTGACACCAGCTGGAGTCATCAGAGGGAAAAGAGCCTCATGTGAGGAAATGTCTCCATGAGATCCAGCAGTAAGGCAGTGTTTTCAATTAGTGATCAGTGTGAAAGAGTACATCCTGTGAGTGCTGCCATCCTGGGCTGGCAGTCCTGTGCGCTATCAGTTAGCAGGCTGAGCCGTGTAAAGCTCACCCTCTGCATCAGCTCCTGCCTCCAGGTTCCAGCCCTTCTTGAGTTCCGGTCCTGACTCCTCCAATGATGAGTTATGATCTGGAAGTGTAAGCTGAATAAATTCTTCCTTCCCCAACTTGCTTGGTTTGGAACAGTTACCACACGTGAGCTAGGGAATGTAGAACTGCCTGTTCAATTTCGAGTTTCAGATTCACTTAAGGTACAAATGTAATACTTAAGAAGTGTAGTATGTCTTTGAAAACCTGAATGAGATCACCAAGAAGAGAATATTTTTTTTAAGGTGTGCCTGCGTTTTTAATATCAAAGAGATTGTTAATATTTAATATTTGTATTAATTATGATGTTTAATATAGCTGAAACTACAAGTTAGCAATGGAGACTGAAGGGCTGAAGGCTGGGTATGAGAGAAAACAAATACCCAGTGATAGGAATGGCAAGAAGGCTGAGTTTTAAGGGTTGTTTTGAACACTGGGCAGCATCTATTTAGAATTCTCTTTAATTCAGCCAATTTTTGACTTGGTTCAGTTTTATTGACAGTGATGAAACAAAGGTGTATTTTTTTTTTCTTGGTTTTTCGAGACAGGGTTTCTCTGTGTAGCCTTGGCTGTCCTGGAACTCACTTTGTAGACCAGGCTGGCCTCGAACTCAGAAATCCTCCTGCCTCTGCCTCCCAAGTGCTGGGATTAAAGGCGTGCGCCACCACCGCCCGGCTCAAAGGTGTATTTTTTAAAGCACTATTACTGTGTGTATATATAATGTGTGTGAGGGTTGGTACGCTCATGCCATGGCACATGTGTGGAGGTCAGAGGACACTTTGTAAAATCAGGTCTTCTACTTGTATATGAGTTCTAGAAATTGAACTTAGTTGGTTAGGCTTGTGTGGCACATTCTCATCCATAATTCTTGACCATCAGCTTACGGAAAGTTTTTAATAATATTTGTAATACATAACCTTAGAGATTGAATAGTCTTTCTAATCAATAGACTTGGCTCTAATTTGGTTGCTTGTTTAATTTGCTTTATAGCTATGACACTTGGGTCCACAGTAATGATGTTGATGCTGAAATTGAAGATGCACCAATCCCAGAAAAGCCATGGAAGGTAACGGATCTATAAAAAGAAATTCTTCTTGGCTGGGCATAGTAGCGCATGCCTTTAACCCCAGCACTAGGAGGCAGAAGCTAACGGATCTCAGAATTTAAGGCCAGCATGGTCTACATACTGAGTTGTAAGACAACAGCCAGGTAGAGAGTCCCTGTCCTAGGAAGTGTGTTGACTAGGCACACATATGATGCATAGACATAATGTGTAGGCAAAATACTCACATAATACACATAAATAAATAATACAAATAAGTTATTTTTACATACTCTGTCATTCTCTACAATAAATTAATTTGGTTTTGGAAAGCTGTTTTCACTCTGGCTCTTGCTGTCCCTGAGATTACTGTACAGTCACTGCTGGCCTTGGTTTTGTAATGGTCATCCTGCCTCAGTCCCATTAATATTCAAGAGTAAGCCCATGCCCAGATACAACTGTATCTTTTTAAAAAATGTATAATGGTGTTCTCCTTTTAATGTCTTCAACTCAGGAACATATCCATGACCCTGACGACATTGTATTAAGGTCTTAGGAGTTAATGTGTGCAGTGCTTGAGAAGAACCCAATGCCAAGCCAGAGTGTGAGAAATGGGGTGTCATGTTCAACCTGTCTGGAGAGGTTTTCAGAACATATAACTTCTCTCAACTCTGTGTTGCTCCCAACATGACTGAACCACCATTACAAACATGTCACCCTCTGGGATTATAATTTAAGATAAACTCTTTTGTTTTATTTCTTTTCTTTTATTCACTCAGGATTTCTCTGTGTATCCCTGGCTGTCCTGGAACTCCCTTTGTAGGCCAGACTGGCTTCAAACTCACAGAGATCCATCTGCCCTTGCCTCCCAGGTTCTAGTTTTAAAGGTGAGAACACCACCAACTGGTAAGACATGTCTTTCAAAAGTTGCAGTGAACCGGACATTTGTTCATTCACAGTTAATGATGTTCATTGCTGACCTTTTCCTAGAGAAACAAAAAAAATTTTTTTTAATTTATTTATTTTATGAGTTCTCTATCTGCATGCCAGAGAGGGCATCAGATCTGAGTATAGATGGTTGTGAGCCACCATGTGGTTGCTGGGAATTGAACTCAGGACCTCTGGAAGAGCAGCCAGGACTCTTAACTGCTGAGCCATCTCTCCAGTCCCAGAAAAATTTAAAAGTTCTTTTAAAATGAAAAAGGGCTGGGGAGATAGCTCAGCAGTTAAGAGCCCTGGCTCCTGAGTTCAATTCCCAGAAACCATACGGTGGCTCACAGCCATCTGTAATGGGTATCCAATGCCCTCTTCTGGTGTGTCTGAAGACAGGGACAGCGTACCCACATACATGAAATAAATAAATAAATCTTTTTTTTAAAACATAGGTTTTAGTAGAGCAAAATTCATTTTTTAAAAAAATATAACTTGAGGCCCTGGATGTAGTAATGCATACCTTTGGCATACACCTTTAATCTTACACTTGGGAGGCAGAGTCAGGTAGATCTTTGAGTTGGAGGCTAACCTGGGCTACAGAAGAAGTTCTAGTATAGCCAGTGCTACACACATAAACCCTGTCTTGACAAAACAGCAAAAACAAACTTGATTTTTAAAAACACTATTAAAAGCCGGGCAGTGGTGGCACACGCCTTTAATCCTAGCACTTGGGAGGCAGAGGCAGGTGGATTTCTGAGTTTGAGGCCAGCCTGGTCTACAGAGTGAGTTCCAGGACAGCCAGGGCTACACAGAGAAACCCTGTCTCGAAAAAACAAAACAAGAAAACAAAAACACTATTAAAATCCATAGTATGGAGAACTAGTTTTGTGAAATGCACATTCTCCTGTCTTTCCAGTGCCTACAGCAGCAGTGTTCCGTGCCCAGTCCCTTTGGCATTACCATTTTTTCAAGGATATTGCCCTTGTTGTCAGCATCAGTTTCTCGATTTAAGCACCTTCCCCCCACTTCTCACAGAGGCCTTTAGACATGGGCTGTGCTTTGGAGATGCAGGCTTAGCAGATGACTTTGCATGTGTGGTTCCTCCCTCCTTCACTCTGTCACCCTCCATCCCCCTACCCTCATCAAAACTAAAACTAAACAGTTGCTGGGTGAGGCGGAGCACGCTTGTATCCACAGCACTCATGAGGCAAAGGCAGGTGGATATCTTGTCATTCCAATGTAGAGGAGTGTTTATAATGGGTTTCACTGGACTCTCACCTAGACTTTGACTGCTCTTTTTGTATCTCCTAACTTTCAGTATGTAATTCTGCCCTAATTGTACATGTCCTCATGATCTTGAGAGAATGTAGACTGCAAGATTAGTGGAAGGGCATGCATATGTAGTAGTGGTGGTATAGCTTTTTGGGGAACACCTATGCTCTTTTTTTTTCTTGTTTTAATTTTCTTTTCTCTCTCTCTCTCTCTCTCTCTCTCTCTTTTTTCTTAGTTTTTGGTTTTTTGAGATAGGGTTTATCTGGGTAGCCCTGGCTGTCCTGGAACTCACTCTGTAGACAAGGCTGGCCTTGAACTCAGAAATCCGCCTGCCTCTGCATCCCAAGTGCTGGGATTAAATGCGTGCGCCACCACTGCCCAGCTGACACCCATGCTCTTTAAATAGGCCCGATAAACTCATTGGTTCCCCAAGTTGAACTTTGGTGGGATCCTGCTGGTTGTTAATATCCGACATAGAGGGTGTAGATCCTTGTCTCCTCTGGTAAAGTGCCTGACACAAACCCATCGAGTCTTCATTGGCTGCCATATCACAACTTATTTTCAATGTTGAAGGCAGCTTTATAGTTGTAATTGCTAGTTTGTGCCTCTCATTTCATTGCAACTAAGCACTCTCTGCCCCCTCCCCTCTGCCTTTAGCTGTGACTAAGAGGACGAAATGGTCTAATGCTGAATCACTTGTGCCCATTTGCTATGGTTCTAGGTTCATGTAAAATGGATTTTGGACACTGACGTTTTCAATGAATGGATGAATGAAGAGGATTACGAAGTGGATGAGAACAGAAAGCCAGTGAGCTTTCGTCAACGAATTTCAACAAAGAATGAAGAGGTATTTCACTTGGCACTATTTCTTGACTACTGATTGCTTTAGTTTTTTTCTAAATATTTTCTCTCTTGATCATCTGACACGTATACACTGTGGGCCATCACCTAAGAAGTACACATATTGAGTGACTTAACAGCCATCTGTTGACATCTTTCCAGAGAGAGGAATGGACATCTTAGTGAATGGGCGAAGTAGTATGCTAATTCTACAGCTGATTCAATTGTTTAATCAATATGGGTGTTAGCAGTATATGTGTGCACTGTGAGATGTACGGGGTCTGGATTGCCAGAGTAGGGTATGCTGGGAATCAGACACTGGAGCAGCCAGTACTCTTCATCACGGTGTCTCACCAGCTCTTGGTTTTTGTTTTTAACTATTTTTATTTTATGTGCATTGGTGATATAACCACATGTATGTCTCTGTGAAGGTTCTAGATCCCCTAGAACTAGAGTTACAGACAGTTGTGAGCTGCCTCGTGGGTGCCAACCCCTTGTTTTAATTTTTAAATGCATTTTAAGATTTAACCAGCAAAGTAATAATAACTTTCATGTTTTTAAATAATACCACGTGATAGCTTATCTACCAGTTTTTCTTAGGAAAACCAGTGTCTTTATTTAATATTATAATAACTTCAGTGTAAACACAATACTCAACTAGTCTTAAAATATTTCGAGAATTAAAATGCTGCAGTGTTTTCTGACAATAGGGGATTAAGCATTTAATGTTTTTATTACTGTTAAGTCCAAGTCCTTACTTATAAGAAGATACCACAATGAAACATACTACTTTATGTGCTACCCTAAAAGTTTTTGGTTAAATGAAGTTCAAGTTCTGGCTGTTTACTCATGATTCCATAAAAAGCAGTATTTTTGCCAGGAATGGTGGTGGTACATGCCGTGAATCCCAGCTCTCGGGTCTATGTCGTTTTGAGGCCAGCCTGGTCTGCATAGCCATTTCAGGCTAGCCACAGTTACATAGTGAGACCTTGTCTCTACAAACAAAACCTCAATTTTTGGCTATATAAGTCACTAGAGTAAGAATTTGGACCGGGAAGATAGCCTTTTGTAACTGTTGAGGGTTTGTGGCAGTCCAGTGAAGAGACCTGTGATTCTAAGATCCTATTCATTTATGACAGCTAAATTTGTTTTGCTTTGTAAATTTCCTTTCTGTTTTGTTTTTTGTTGTTTTAGATAATTGTAGTCTGTAACTTAATATGTAGCTCAGGTTGACCTGAATTGGCAGTACCAATCTCAGCCTTCCCAGTGTTGGGAATACAAATATATTTCACCAAGCTTGGCTTACTCTTTTTGTTCTGATTTTTTGGTATTTATATTTATGTATGTATGTGCATGTATATACGTTAAACCAGTAGCTGAAAATAGATTTCATGTTTTTATACTTGTGCTCTGAATACTAAAACATCTTTGTCACACTGTATATTGCAAGATCTTATTTTTAATTTTTAAAAATATTTGGGATTTGTGTTTCTTTTCTTTTTTTTTCTTTCTAGACAGTGTTTCTCTGTGTATCACTCGCTGTCCTTAAACTCGCTCTGTAGACCAGACTGGCCTTGAACTCAGAGATTCTCCTGCCTCCTAAGTGCCAGATTTAAAGGTGCTAACACCCCTCCCCTGAAGCTGTTGAGCTTATTTTATAAATGCCACTTTTGACAGGATCATTTGACTTGTAATATCTTAATTCAGTAACATGTGTCATATATTAGTAGTTACTGAAATGCTTTTCCGTCTGAGAGCACAAATGTTGAACAGTAACCTTTTTTATTCAAGGTTCAGTTGCGTCTTTATTGTAGTGGTTTTGAGAATATGTAGGATTAGAATTAGCATTTCAGTTTTGCTGTATTGCTAGGATAGTAGATCTTAACACTGTGGCCCTTTAATACAATTCGTCATGTTGTAGTGATTCCCCATCCATAAAATTATATTTGTTGCTTCTTCTTAACTCCAGTTTTGCTAGTGTTTAGTGTTTTACTTGTTTTGTTATGAATTGTAATATAAAGTTATATGATTTTGAAGGTCTTAGGCAACTCCTATGAAGGGCTTTTCAAACCCTCCAAGGGGATTGCAACTTACAGGTTAAGCATGGCTGACCTCGATGGTCAGGACTGTTTCTTCATTGCTGGTACTGGTGCTTAATTTTGCAGCTTCATTTGCACTTATGCAGGAGATTGGGCAGTGTATGTATGGAACATCACCTTTGGAAATGGGTTTGTAGAAACTGAGGAATTGATAAATTTGCATGATACTTATTTTCATTTTCTTCTTCCTAGCCAGTCAGAAGTCCAGAAAGGAGAGATAGAAAAGCATCTGCCAATGCTCGAAAGAGGAAACATTCCCCTTCTCCTCCTCCTCCCACACCCACAGAATCCCGGAAGAAAAGTGGAAAGAAAGGGTAAGATGTTTGTAGCATGATGAGAATTCAAAGAGAGAAAGTTGGAATGGCTTTCCTAGGTATTATATATTCATGTTGGATATTTTGTCAAACATCAGTTATCCTTTTGAGAAGCTTTTTGTCCTGATAGCTTGTCTTTTAAATTTGTGTTTATTACATTAAAATTTTTTTATTTGGGGCTGGAGAGAGAGGTCCTGAGTTCAATTCCTAGCAACCACATGGTGGCTCACAACCATGTATAATGGGATCTGATTCCCTCTTCTGGTGTGTCTGAAGAGAGTGACAGTGTACTCATCATATATGTAAGATAAATAAATAAAGTCTTTTAAAAAAAATAAAGAATTCCTTGAATACAGCATTTTCCCCTTGTAGGTAAGTACATGTTTATTTTTTTTTTTTTTTGAGACAGGGTTTCTCTGTATATGTGATTGGCATGCAAAACTGGGATATGTTATAAAAAGTATCTCTTGACATGAGCCATTGTCCAAATAGCCATTTGAAATTTACTACATTAAAGCTGACCTGATGTTCTCAAGAGTATTAATGAATGTTTGAGAAGTGATTTATAATTTTCTTTTCTTTTTTCTTTTTCAAGACAGGGTTTCTCTGTGTAGCCCTGCCTGTCCTGGAACTCACTCTGTAGACCAGGCTGGCCTCAAACTCAGAAATCCGCCTGCCCCTGCCTCCCAAGTGCTGGGATCAAAGGCGTGCGCCACCACTGCCCGAAGTACATGTTGAAAAGGTAGAAAGTTAGGTGTTTCGAGAATCATGTCCTGAGCCATGTGTGGTGGCACGTCTGTTATCTTGCTATATAGGAGCCAGGTGATAATATCGCTCCAGGTTTGAGGCTAGCCTAATCTAGAAAACATTTTCTAGTATAGCCTGAGCTCAATTCCAAGACACACAGTTATTGTCTCTTTTGGATTTGATCACCTCTCCCATTTGTGATTAAACTGAGTGACAAAAGAGTTAGAACCTGGAACTGTTGAACTGGTGCATGCTCTGACAAACCTGACCCTTGTAGTAACAAATTTGGATTTGTAATTGAATAGATTACTGATAATATAAAATGAAACTTTAATGCTTTATACAACGCCTGAAGTTTATACTCACCGTGTAGGTAATATTTGGTGAATTCTGTTATTATAAATAGATACTCGATTATTTCAGACTTGCCTACTTTTATATATACATTTGTTTATTTTTTTTCTTTGTATGTTTTTGTTTTGCTTTTCAAGACGGGGTTTCTTATGTAGCCCTTGCTGTCCTGTATTGTAGCCTTAATCGCAGAGATCCACCTGCCTCTGCCTCTTGAATGCTGGACTTAAGGGTGGGCCTATTTTGTTTGCTTGGTGGTTCTTGGTAGTGGTTTTCTGTTTTCTGCTTACTTTTTTGTTTTTTGGCTTTTTGTTTTCGTTTGGTTTTTTGTTTGTTTTGTGGTGGGAGGTATGGGGAGTAGGTTGAGATGGTTGCTCTGTGTATGTCCTGGAGACCAGACTAGCTTCAGACTCACACAGAGACATGTGCCACCACTGTCCAGCCCATGCTGCTTTGTTGTGTTTTTGTTTTTGAAGCAGTGTCTCTACGTAGTCCTTAACCTCACTGTGTAAACAGACTGTCCTCACACTCAAAGACATCTACCTGCTTCTGCATAAAACAAACTAGATTCATTTGAGAAGAAGTAACCTCGATTAATAGGTCTCTCCCCTGCAAGCAAGCCTATGGTTCGCAGTTTCTTGATAAATGATTGATATGGGAGGGCTCACCTCACTGTATGTGGTAACGCCTCTGGACTGGATAGTCCTGGGTGTCACAAAGCAGTAAGCACTCCTCCATGCCCTTCGTGTCGGCTCTGCCTCCAAGGTCTTCCCTTCTCCCGGCATGAATTCTCTTTTCTTCTTTTTTTCTCTTTTTCTCTTTCTTTTTCTTTCTTTCTTTCTTTTCCTCTTTCTTTTTCTTTCTCTCTCTCTCTCTCTCTCTCTCTCTCTCTCTCTCTCTCTCTCTCTCTCTCTCTCTCTTTCTTTCGAGACAGTGTTTCTGTAGCTTTGTGTTTGTGTAGCCTTGCCAGTTTTGGAATTGGTTAGATAAATCAGGCTTGTCTTGAACTCTCCTTGAGAGTTCTCCTTGAGATTCTCCTGCCCATACTTACAGAGTGCTGGAATTAAATGTATGTGCCAGAACTGCCTGGCTTCTCCTTGGTACTTCTGTTAATCTGTTTGTGTATGTGTTGATTAAAACAGTCTTGTAGTATTCCTGAGGAGGCTAGTAGTCCATATATAGAGTTCTTCTGCCTGCCCTCCTGAGTGCTTCAGTTACAGTCACGTGCCACCACACCCTAATGTGGTTTTTTTTGTTTGTTTGTTTCACATTGTATGTCCTTTTTGTCTTTATTTTAATTCTCAACCATATTGCTAGTTTTAAAAATGATAACTGCCGGGCGGTGGTGGCGCACGCCTTTAATCCCAGCACTTGGGAGGCAGAGGCAGGCAGATTTCTGAGTTCGAGGCCAGCCTGGTCTACAAAGTGAGTTCCAGGACAGCCAGGGCTACACAGAGAAACCCTGTCTCGAAAAACCAAAAAAAAAAAAAAAAAAAAAAGATAACTAGAGGAAGGAATGACATTTTTCATAAGGAACATGAGGACCTTTTAAGCTTTTAACACTCAAATGATACCTCAAGAAAATATAGCTTTCCATATCTTACAACTCCTTTTCATTTTATCATGTGTAGGCTGATTGAACGCTGTATCTCCTTAGCAGGAGTGCATTTACTACAGTAATTCAGACTCCCCATGTGAGTGGTAGGATTTTACGTACTAATCACTTAGAATTTGAGGTTCATTTGATGTTATTTGAGTCGTGTCTAATTTCCTTGACTATTTCTTGTTTTTAATGTGTTTCTGAGTATAAATAATAATTTAGAACTTGAAACATTTTGCTAAAAGTATTTATAATTGGTCTTTTTCTGTCCCATATTTATTAGACAAGCCAGCCTTTATGGGAAGCGTAGAAGTCAGAAGGAAGAAGATGAGCAAGAAGATCTTACCAAGGACATGGAAGACCCAACACCTGTACCCAATATAGAGGAAGTGGTTCTCCCTAAGAACGGTTGGTGTTCTTTTCTAGCAAACCTGGTGTTGGCTATCATTTCACCATAAAAACGAGCATTGTCATGTTCTGAATATACAGTTTTTTCTTTTAGTTTTTTTTTGAAATAGCATCTCTCCATATAGCTTTGGCTGTCCTGAAACTCGCATGTAGACGCAGGCTAGCCTGGAACTCACAGAAATCTGACTGTCTCCATCTCTACCTCCCAAGTGCTAGGATTAAAGGCTTCTACCACAATGCCCATGATACATAGTTCTTAACTTTCCAATATGAATAGATTTTCCCTTTATTAGTTTTTAAAAATTCTTACTTTCTCATTTTACTTATGGGCCATGTTGTGGTTTGTGTGTATATATAATTTCGTTATTGAGAAGACACACTGATCAAACAGGTACATACAGTTTAAAATGTCCTTTGTCTAGTGTTGTCAATCTGTAATCCAAGTCCTCAGGAGTCTTAGTTAGCAATATCCTATATTTCAGGAAGCCTGATCTTCATGCTTGTTTTGAAAACTAAAAATAAAATAAGAGCTGGGAATAACAGTTTCATGGGAGAGTGCTTGCCTTCTACATGTGACGCTTACGTTCAGTCTCATCACTCCCCCCCCCCCCCAGTATTTTTAAAAAATAGTAACATAAAATAATGATAGACCTAATGTTTACTACACAAAAATTTGGGAGAAGAGATAGCATTGAAACCACCCCCCCCCCGCCCCCGACCAGTTAACTTTTCTACATTTGTGGAATAGAATTACATTGCTAACTGATTGATTGTAGATTGGGCAGTTGATTTTGTGTCTTGAGGTTTTACATAAAGGTGAGGATAGAGCTACACTGGCTTATGATGTGCATCCGTTTTATTTGTGTTCTATCGTGTTGTTACCTTTAACTTTGTTTATGTGTCATATCCCTTGGGATTGGAGTTATTATAATCCACTTTTCCCTTAACCGAGTAGCCATCTCTTGAGCTCCTCACTGTGGATTCTTAAAATCAGTGTGCCTGTTTCTTCTAACACGTGATTCTGGTGTTTCCCCCTAGTAAACCCAAAGAAGGACAGTGAGAACACACCTGTTAAAGGAGGCACGGTGGCGGACCTAGGTAAGGACGCCGGATCCAAAGGCTCTCCTTCCCGACTGTGTCAGCTCCTTAGATATGTGTCATTCACAGCACTTCAAACTGTTACTTTGATTTCTTTGTTTGCTGTTCTTCTAGATTAACCACCGGCCTTGTGTACTGCTTTAGTGTCCTGTCGTGCCGTTGTTTGCAGCTCATAGCATGGCATTTTCTCACAAAGTAGCATTGACTTGGCAGTGTTGTTCTTTCACTTGAAAATGGTCATCAGCTGAGGTTTAGAGAAATAATTCTGATTAAAATATGGTGTTCAATGTCCCTCTAATATTTTGTAGTGTTTGTGCAGGTGTTTGATTATTAGAGGTTAAGGGTATTCATAATACTTATTCATTATGAATAATGAAGGCTAATGAGTTCGAATAATGAAGGCTAATGAGTTTGAGGCTAGCCTTGAACTATATGTTGAATTCCAGGCTAGTCTGGGCAAAAAAACCTTTATGTCCCCTAACACCATTCTCCGAACAAAATTTAAAGTTCTCATTAATTATTCTGTGTATGATGTACTTGCATGATAAATGTGGCAGTTCAGGTATTGAGGCAGAAGACAGTCCTTGGGATTCCACTCTTCTTTCACACTGGAACTCGGGGTTGAGCCTGAGTGTGGCCAGTGCTGTCACTGTGGACCTCCCCAGCCCTTTCTTTTCATCTTTCCCTGCTGTCTCTTGACTTACTACTCCACAGTGGTACATGGCTCTGTCTTAATGTCTAAAGTTTATACAGAGAATTTCCAATGACAGCATGTCAGATAAGACAAACACTTAGTCTGACAATGTTTCTAGTTTATTTTGATGTTATAGTCAGATTTTAATTGTTATTTTGCCTTCCATATATTAATTTTTCTCTTTCACAACTGATAAGTACTAATTCAAAGGCCAGAAGAAGAAGACCTCAGTATAAGCAGACTTTTACTTCTCCCTGTTGCATGAACAATATGGACGGCTATAAAACTTGAAGTTCTTCACTGTGAAACTCTGCCGAACAAAGATTGTAACTTGTGATTTATTTTCGTAGGTTTTTTGGTTTGTTCGTCTTAGTCATGGTCTTTATGTATTTCTGACTGACCTGGAACTCACTATGTATACCAGGTTGGCCTGAAACTCTTCCAGTTGCTATGTTTAAAGGGTGTAACACCTACCCCCCAACAGGTTGTTGGTTTGTTTTGTTTATTTGTTTTGAGTCAGGGTTTCCCTCTGTTAACCCTGGCTGTCCTGAAACTCAAAATGTAAAACAGGCGAGGCTTCAGACTCAGAGATTTGCCTACCTTTGCCTCTTGAGCACTGTGATTAAAGGTGTGGCCATCATGCCTGTCTGACATAATTCTTTATGCCAGAGCATACATACTGCAGTTGCCTATGTGAAGAGAAGATCCTAAAGGCTCTGAACACAGTTAGAAAAGAAATACATAACAAGTAACACAGAGTATCCTAATTTTCTTAGTACATATTGTACACTTGTATTAGGACATACCACTTCACTTGCATGCTATGGCTGAAGATGCTGTTGCTCTCCAGTGAGAGTTAGGTTCTTTGGATATTGCCGTCCTACTTCATTTCTGTCTCACATGTAATATGAACCTTGATGCCAAGGGCATTGTGACCTATCAAGTGTATATTTCTCAAACTCAACTATTTTTATTGATGTGTATGGATACATGGCTGAATGTATGTCTGTGCTTCATGTGTCCAGTGCCCTCATTTTCAAAGAGAGCCTCAGATTCCCTGGAACTAGAGCTACAGACTACTGTAAGACGCTGTGTAGTTGCTTCGAATACAACACATGTATTCTGAGTGCTCTTAACCACTGAGCCATCTCTCCCACCCCTCAAGTGTACATTTTTGTTTTCAGAGATGTTAGCTGTTTAGTTCCCTTCTGCTACATAGTTATATAAATTTATATTATTTCTTTTATGCTTGAGGAATTGGAAAAAAGAAAAAAAAACAAAGCAAAGTGGAGTTTTTTGCCCACTCAGAGAACCATTTTAGTAATGACCTATTATTTATTTTCTCTGTCAAGTATAGATTTGTAAATTGTAAAGATTCTGCGTTACTCAAATAGCAGTGAGTGATCATTAAAACAACTTGTTTTGATTTTTCAGATGAGCAGGATGAAGAAGCAGTTACAACAGGAGGAAAGGTAAAAGTTTATTTAGGCCTGAGGTGAGAGAAGAGTCTTTTAGTCATGTGCACTGAGCAGAAGCAAAATTGTATGTGTTCAGATTGGACTCAAACTGACTTGTGTCCCAGGATGTCCTTGAACTATTGGTTACCCAGTTTGTCCTGCCTGGCTGCTGTTCACTGTACCTGAGAGGCTTGTATATTATGTACTAGGCAGGCACCTGTCACCAGGTCCCCAGTCTATTTCTCGTCTTGTGGTAGTATTTCAATTTCTTGATCAGGCTGGCCTAATCTTCTGAGTAGATTAACCTTGTGCAGACACTATTATACCTAGTTGGCTTTGTTTTTGTTTTTGGTTTTTTTTTGTTTTGTTTTGTCAAGAGTTTCCAACTTGATCAGTTGCCCTTGACCTTGAACCTCATGCCTATCTTTCAGGATGCTAAGATTGCTGTCATTAGCTATGACATCCAGCTAAATTTTCTTAATCCAGTTACATTTCATACTCTCTGATGCTAATTATATTGGGGGAGTAATTTTTGTTTTTTTGGGGGGGTTGGGGTATTTTGGGGGTGTGTGTTGTTTTGTTGTTGTTTTCTTTTGTTTTGAGACAATGCTTGTCCCTGTAGCCCTGGCTGTTTGTGAACTTGCTTTGTTGACCAGGCTGGCCTTAAACTCACAGATTTGCCCGCCTCTGCCTCAGAGTGCTACGAGTGACATGGGGGTACCACCTGGCGATACTTGCATTTCTTAGTCAGAAATCCTATTGAAAACAACCTTAGCATTTTCTAAGATCACCTCATAGGGTATAATTTTAGGTCCATGCTCTCCCCTATTTACAAAGTAGCAATCTTGGTTGACTGTTGATCATGGCTACCTGTCAGTTCAGATTAGTATTGCAGCATGCCTAGCCTTGACTTTTGTCACTTTCTGTTTGTAGGGGGTAATCTAGATTGCAGCTGAGGTTTCACCAGGCAATAAATATGCTATATTGTGTGCAAGTGCTCATGGAGGCCAGAAGAAGATGGTTTGACCCTTTGGAGTTTGTTGTGAGCTACCTGACATGGTGCTGGTCACAAAACCTAGTTTCTCTATAGGATTACGAAGAGCTTTTAACCACTGAGGCCTCTGTCTCTCTTTCTTCTTCACTTTCTAAGTTCCTGCTTTCCTTCCATCAGGTCTAGTGTAGAAATCAGTCACTACATCCTGAAAGCATTAGATGAGAAGTAGGGCTGGCTTCTTTTTAAAAAAAAGTGGATGGGCTTAATTTCAATTCCTCTTGTAGGTTTAGCTATGAGTGGTTATAATAATATTTTATTGCTGGTTTTAATTTTTTTGAGATAGCATTTTACATTTCATCCCTGGGTAGCATAGAATTCGTAAGTTTCATCTGCTTCTACAAGTGCAGTAGTTAAAGGCATGTGTCTCTATGCCTGGCAGTAAGTACAGTTAGACTGTAAATTTCTCGGAATGACTTTTTACTTACTAAATCTACTTGTAATAGAAGTGGTACAGAGTAATGTTTAACATTACATATTTTTGTTTTATGCATGCATTTATGGGAAGATTTTAACAAGTCATAATAAAACTTAATTATTTTTTGATAGGTGGATTGTTTTTATTTTTTGTTGATTGGTTGTTCTGTGTTTTGAGACAGGATCTATACATAGCCTTATCTGTGCTTAAACTCACTGTGTAGACTGGGCCGGAACTCACAGAGATCCCAATCCGCCTTCCATGTGCTGGGATGAAATAGGGTTTGTTTTTGAAAGACAGAGTCTTGTGTATTATGGACTTCTTATTCACTGTGTGGCTTAGGCTGGCATTGGACTTATCCCACATGCTAAGCACAGGTTTTCTAGGTGATATTACCAAACCAAACTCATGTAACTTAAATTTAAAAGAGTCAGATACATGCTGGTCTTGGCAGAGTCAGGCTAGCCTGGCATACATATTGAGGTTCCAGGACAGCCTGGCCTACACAGTGAAGGACCTCTCCCCCTCCAAAAACAAAATCAATGGCTACCTCAGTAACCTTTTGTTTTCTGGTTAGGATTATGGCAATCACTGGCTTTTCTTAAGGAAATTCTAACTTTTTATTACATTTTCTGTCTGTGTGTACTCTTGTCTGCCTTGTCCTGTGTGTCTCCACGTTGTAGAACAACGTTCATGAGTAGTTTCTCTTTTTCCACTGTGAGGCTTCTATGACTCAAACTTGGTGGCAGGCATTTTTTTTTCCTTGTTCCAAGGGAAAAAACTTAGGTTATAATTGATTCATCAGACATAGTTTAACCAAACCTAAATACAAGCACATTAATACTGAGAATATTTTTGTTAGCTTACTTATTTTAAGGAGTCAGCTTTGTTAATGAATATTTATTATTTCTCCAGCATTCAAATACTGACCAGTACTTTCTGCTTTCACCTCAAACTTCCTTCTTTCCTTCCTTTCTTTATGTTTTTCAAGACAGGGTTTCTCTGTATAACAACACTGGCTGTCCTGAAATTCACTCTTTGGACTAGGTTGGCCTCTAACTCACAGAGATCCACCTGCCTCTGCTTCATGGGTGCTGCCTTACAAATTTCACCCATTTAAAAATTGATCTTAATTTACTTTTTGTGGGTGCACTGAACACATGTATGGAGTCGGAGAACAAATTGTTACAGTCACTCCTCAGGGTTGAACTCAGGTTCCCAGGCTTAGAGACAAGCTCCTTTCCTCACTGAGCCTTCTTACCAGCCCATAAAATTTCATCTTAAGGATTATACTGACATGTACTGGCAACAGATCTTCATGTTAAGTAGTATGGCATAGGAAATTTTGGTCAAATTAAGCTTACAAAAAAAAATCAGTCTCTGAAAAGAATATAGACTCAAAATATTTCTTAGATAAACATTTCATACCCTTAAAAATGGTGAGTTAGGAGTTTAAGAGATGCCTCAGTTTGTGAAGTAACAGGTACTTAAGTATGAGGCTCTGAGTTCAGATCCCCAACACCCACAGCAGAGCCTCATGAGGCAGCAGCATGGGACCTGCAGTCCAGGTCTGGGGTGGAGGAGTGGAGATTTTTCAATCCACAAAGCTCACTGCCCATTCAGCACAGTCAGATCAGGGCATTCCAGGTTCATTCAATGACCAATTCAATGAGTAAGCTACACATTGATAGAGGAAGGCATTTTATGTCAATTTTGTACTTAGACACATACTTGCACACATCACGTAAACATTTACCACATACACAGTTTATATAAATATGTCCACATGCACACACATGTACACACAGACTAAAAGTTGATAATTGGCCTAGAATTTACTGTGTAGAGCATAGTAGCAGAGTTCTACTATGTAGAAATGTTATCAAACTCAGAAATTTCCTCTGCCTCCTACATTCTGGTATTAAAGATATTGTGCTACCATGCCAAACATCTTGTAATATTCTTGATTAAAAACCACTTATGTGCCGGGCGGTGGTGGCGCACGCCTTTAATCCCAGCACTTGGGAGGCAGAGGCAGGAGGATTTCTGAGTTCGAGGCCAGCCTGGTCTACAAAGTGAGTTCCAGGACAGCCAAGGCTACACAGAGAAACCCTGTCTCGAAATACCAAAAAAAAAAAACCACATATGCTAATCATGAATAGTCAGAAGCTTTAAGATATTTTATGAATGTTTGATCCATCTTTTTGGAAATTGCTTGTCGGGTGGCTTAGCTATTGAAAGCAGTTGCTCTACAATCTCCCAAACCCATTAATGGTAGAAGGAAGGGACTAGCAACACAGTTACCTCTGACCTTCACACTTTCCACTCCTGGTAATAAGAGAAAAGGAATCTAATGTCACAAGATACCCAAAAAGGAAAATGAAGGGCAACAATTATAAGACACCTGCAATTCGAATATAATTTATATTGTGTAGTCTGTGATCAATTTTGCTCTGAAAAGAGATATCAGTAAAAGAAATTTTTTTTTTTTTTTTTGGTTTTTCGAGACAGGGTTTCTCTGTGTAGCCCTGGCTGTCCTGGAACTCACTTTGTAGACCAGGCTGGCCTCGAACTCAGAAATCCTCCTGCCTCTGCCTCCCAAGTGCTGGGATTAAAGGCGTGCGCCACCACTGCCCGGCTAGAAATTTCTAAGGCAGTTGAAAATTTTCATTTTAAAGTGTGGTAGGATTGGGACATGATTTTAAGTATGTTACACAGGCTATGGCTGTAGTACGTGTGCATGCAATTATGAGAGAAAAAGTTGGAGGAGTGGGTCTCTTCTACCATGTGGGTCCTTGCCATGGTATAGCTGTAGTTTTCCTTGAACTTGCTATGTAAATAAGGGCTGGCCTCAGACTCACAGATTGTCTTGCCTATGTCTTTACCTGTGCTGAGATGGTGTAGACCTCCATACCCATCACAAAACTCATTGTTAATATCCAAGTAACTTCTAGTATAGGGTCCTTCAGTTGCACTTCCCTGATTTGTGATGTGTTTATAACTTACTGCTTCTGAGTATTTTTTTTTTGGTACAGAAATATTAAGTAGTTGGTACTTTAACTCTTGCATCATTATGAGGAATACATGAGTTAAGGTATATAGGCCTATTAGTAGGTACTCATGTTTAGTATTCGGAATAAAAGCGATCTATGTTAGTATCCTTACCCTTTTTGTAAATAATGTGAAAACTTGTAGTTGAGATTTTTAATCATGAAACTGTATGGTCAGAATTTTGATCACTGTTGTGAAGGGCTTCAGGTTAAGCGCACTGGCAGCCCTTGCAGAGGATTCAGGTTCGATTCCCAGCACCCATGGGATAACACTCAAAACTCCTCTCATCCTGCTACACACTGCATCCATGTCAGACATGCCAGCATACACTTAAAATAACGATTAAAAAATTAAAAAGCCCTTGTGAAAAAAGATTTGATACATGTATCAGTTCTTGAATGAAATAGTGTTACTTTTATTTGATAATTAAAACTTGTTAATTAGTTAATTTGAGAATTCTATTAATTTGGTAAGGGAAAATAAAGTCTGCTTTCAGTTCTCTTCTTTTATACTGTTAGAAATAAGAAATGTTTACGCTTGAGAATTGTCTTGGTAGTCCTTCCAATTGGCTCCATTATCTTTATTTGCCCACATCATGCATGTGGCTTGTCTGTCCCTCTGTGAACAGCACTCTCACATTCACTTCATAGGAAGATGACGACCCCAGCAAAGGTGACCCAGGCGAAGACAGTGTGACAGAGCAGACCAATCACATCGTTATCCCCAGCTATGCGTCCTGGTTTGATTATAATTGGTGAGTGGCTCTCCCACCCGAAGCAGGGCACTCAAGGTGGGAATGCCCTTCACATCAGGTGTGCGGTTCTGCCCTCTTCCCAGTCGCCCCAGTAAGCAACATGGGCAGGTTTTATAAGACATGTTCTTATTGTGTTGTTGCCTTTGTGTTTATTCTTTTAACCATGCAATGGTGCTCAGCCTGTGAGTTGTGATCCCTTTGGGGGTTGCACGTCAGATATTTATATTATGGTTGATAATAGCAAAATTATAGTTATGAAGTAACAGTGAAATCCTGTTCTGGTTGCGGATTACCACAAGATAATGCTTCGCTGACTCAGTAGTCGAATTTCTTGCTATCCAGTTTCCTAAAGTCATTTCATTTTGAGCCTTTTTATTGTCCTAGTGTTATAAAAATCAGCGCTAACATATTTATCTATTTATTTATTTATTTTTGGTTTTTCAAGACAGAGTTTCTCTGTGTAGCCCTAGCTGTCCTTGAACTCACTTTGTAGACCAGGCTGGCCTTGAGTTCAGAAATGCCTCTGCCTCCCAAGTGCTGGGATTAAAAGTGCGCACCAACACTGCCAGGCTATTTTATTTTTTTCCAAGATTTATTTATTTATTTATTGAATGTATATGAGTACACTGTAACTGTTGTGAACCATCTTGTGGTTGTTGGGAATTTGAACTCAGGACTTCTGCTGTGCTCGCTCTGGTTGCCCCCACTCGCTTTGGCCCAAAGATTTTTTTTTTTTTTTTTTGTTTTTCGAGACAGGGTTTCTCTGTGTAGCCCTGGCTGTCCTGGAACTCACTTTGTAGACCAGGCTTGCCTCGAACTCAGAAATCCTCCTGCCTCTGCCTCTGCCTCCCAAGTGCTGGGATTAAAGGCGTGCGCCACCACCGCCCGGCCCAAAGATTTATTATTATAAATAAGTACACTATAGCTGTCTCCAGACACTCCAGAAGAGGGCGTCAGATCTCATTACAGGTGGTTGTGAGCCACCATGTGGTTGCTGAAATTTGAACTCAGGACTTTTAAAAGGGGAGTCAGTGCTCTTAACCGCTGAGCCATCATCTCTCCAGCCAACGTGCTGACATTTATAATTTTTATTGTCCCCACTAGTTTTTACTGTTTTGAGACTGGGTCTTGTGCTAACACCAGGCTTCTGTCAGTCTTGACTGTATCAGTTGTTGGCATTACAGACTTGAATCAAGGTTCCCAGTAGAAGTTTTTCAGTTGGTTAAGAGAATAGAAAACTTCAGTACTTAATAAAGCTTTAACTATGTTGTTTTCCTCTTAAATGTAAAGAAAGTTGTCTAGTAAATCCAATTTTAGCAACAGGCAGTTTATTAGTTTTCCTTTGAAAAGTGAAGAATATATAGTTCGGTTTAGGTTTTAATACTTTTTCAAAAACAATCTACTTCCCTCTTTTCTTTCAGTATTCATGTGATTGAACGGCGTGCTCTTCCTGAGTTTTTCAATGGAAAAAACAAATCCAAGACTCCTGAAATGTGAGTCCAGTGTTTTATAAACCTTTTTATGTTCATAACATGGATTTGTTGGTTTTGTTTGACATGTGTTTTGCCTTCATGTGTATGCGAACACTTGAAGCTGGAGCTATAGAAGGTTATGAGCAAGCCTGGGTCATCTGCAAGACCAGCAGCAAGTCCTTTTAGCCAGTGTATGCCTTCTCCCCTCTCCTGATTCTTCAAGTACAATTCCCACGTGGTTGTTATTGCTTTGTATTTTAATTTGCAAATAGTGAGTACCACTAAAAAATTACTCATTTTTGCATCATCTTAACTTCAAAGTAATTCTTTAGGTTTTGTTTATTTGTTTGTTTGTTTGTTTTCAAGACAGGGTTTCTCTGTGTAGCCCTAGCTGTCCTGAAACTCACTCTGTAAACCAGGCTGGCCTCGAACTCAGAAATCTGCCTGCCTCTGCCTCCCAAGTACTAGGATTAAAGGCGTGCGCCACCACTGCCCGGCTAGTTTTTTTCCCTAAACTTCAGATTATGTGTATATGTCAGTCCTAGAACTTAAATGTTGAATGTAATAAATGGTGTTTACTAGAAGTTTCTCCTACTAGCTTTTAATTATTTTTATGTGTGTTAAGATTTACATATATTCTCATATGATGTGGCAGGGAATAATTTTTTATCCTTAATAATAAATATTAATTATTAGCTTGTTATAGGATTATTCAGGTGCACTTGAACTAAGTTATATTTTCTAAAGCACTTGCTTTAAAATTAGAATTGGAAATAAACTGGAAGGGGTTTGCTAATCAGGAAGTATATCTGTCTATTCTTTGTGACCTGTTATATGTGTTTCTGGAAATTTCTGTTTGTTTCTTTGCCTTTTTATTTTGTAAAATAGGGTCTTGCTATGTAGATCAGGCTATACTAGAACTCACAATGATCTGCATTCCTGTTTCCTAAGTGCTGGGATCATAATGCCTAGACTGTTTATCAAAACTCTCACCTCTGCAAGTAATCTACAGCTGTCCTTTCATGGAACATTAATCTATTTCCATTGCTTGTGTGTAGTGCCATAAGAAGATTGTTTTGTGGTTACCCTGTTTTAGAGGAGAATGGACTTAAATAGCATTCCATATAAGAAACAGCATAGGCAACAATAAATATATTAGTTTTATTTTCCCATGTTAATTTGAGATTGTGTGTCTTGATGCCAGAGTTAGCACTCGTTAACTTTCTAATAATAATGCTGTATTGGAGTTACCAAATCCAGACTGGACTTTCAAAACCTGGATTGGTTTTTTTTCCATGTTTTTAAATATGTAAGGATTTGGGGAGTCATCTCTTTAAAATTAGACTTTTCTATTTCAGCCTTTTAATCTTGTAACTGAGTTATTTTTGTCTGTCCAAGCTTGTTCAGTCGCCTTTTTGCTCTTACATAGCTGCTCTTCTGTGTTTTCAGACTTTTCTTTTGCTTTTTGCCAAAAAATTGTTCATAAATGCCATGATTCTCAACCCTCTGTAAGACAAATTTGTGGCAGAAATGCTCCAGTATGCTGTAGAATCTGCTGCGACATGGAGTCACAGTTTTCCTGTTTCCTTTATGCACCTGTCTCACCCTGCATTAAAGTCTGTGGTTGTGGTCTGACTAAGGCACATTGTTGTGTCAGAGCAACGTTCTTTGGTGAGAGGTGAGAGTATTCAGAGATTGAGAGCACTGAGCCGAGGTGTCCAGTTTTGGCCAAATCATTGTCCAGCACTCAGTTCAAGACCGCCCTTTCTTTCTTTCTTTCTTTCTTTCTTTCTTTCTTTCTTTCTTTCTTTCTTTCTTTTTTTAAGATTTTTATTATTATGTCTAAGTACACTGTAGCTGTCTTCAGACATACCAGAAGAGGGCATCAGATCCCATTACAGATGGTTGTGAACCACCTTGTGTTTGCTGGGATTTGAACTCAGGACCTTTGGAAGAGCAATCAGTGCTCTTAACCGCTAAGCCATCATCTCTCTAGCCCCCAAGACAGCTTTTACAGTCCTTTGTGTGTCAGTGTCATTGAGTAAATGGACAGATGGACTTTATAGAGTGATTTGGAATTTTAGGTAAGCTACTTTGCACATAGTATGGAGAACACTGCTTAGCAACCGAGACCAGATGTTCAGGTTATCTTGTGCTGTTTCAATGTGCCATACACTTGTTTTACATCTTACTCATTCTGAATTTATTTCAGTTGTTGATATTTGGTACATTGTCAATGTTGTTGCATAGTACTGTCTTTTGGGGTGGGGGCTATGGTTGTCAAGCATTTTTAGTTTGGACTTTAGTAATATTTTATCCAAAGATGTATGTCTACATAATAAATTTTGCCCTTGTATTTTAGATACTTGGCATATCGAAATTTCATGATTGACACATATCGTCTAAACCCTCAAGAATATTTAACCAGCACTGCTTGTCGGCGAAACCTGACTGGAGATGTGTGTGCAGTGATGAGGTAAAACGTTTGACTTCTATCTTGTGCTATAGCTGCTTAGAGATGCATTGCTGCTTTATATCTAGCCAGTTTTGTATTTAAGGTTTTTATTATTTTTGTTTACCTGCATCATGTGTGCCAAGGGTAAGGTTGCAGTCTGGAGGAGTGCATCAGCTCTCCTGGAGTGGGTACCAGAGGCAGTTAGGAGCAGCCTGATATGACTGCTGGGGACAGAATTGGATTTTCCCTAAGAGCTTTATGACCAGATTAACTCAGCGCTCTTCATCGTACTGACAGGTTTTCTGTATTTTTCTGTAATCTGTGTTTCATAGGTTATATCTTTTATTTTATGGTCATATTATAAAATGACAAGGGATTTGGGTGGGAGTATATATACTGTCCCAGAACAAAATTTAAATTTGGGTTTTCTTGTCTGTATTGGGTCAGAGAGTCGTTTCTTTCATCATGGACCAGAGAGGATTTGTATATTTTCTGTATTAAAAGAACTATTATTTGATGGCCATGGTGGTATATGCCTTTAATCCCAGCTCTTGGATGACAGGCAAGCAGAGATTTGTGGTTTCAAGGACAGCCTGTTCCTTATAGTGAGGTGCCAGAGCTACACAGTAGTACCACCTCAGAGATAGAAACAAACTCCCATATTCATTATTTGACATTGTTTTCAGATTGTGTATTATTCCTAACACAGTACTAAGGTACTTGGCTGTTTGCAGCCTACAGAGAACATCTTTTCTTCCTTCCATTTGGTTTCTTAATTGCACAATTGTGGTTTCACAGATGAAACTGAGTCCCTGGATTGTAATTTCAAAAAGTTTTCATCTTTTAGGGTTCATGCCTTCTTAGAGCAGTGGGGTCTTGTTAACTACCAAGTTGATCCAGAAAGTCGACCCATGGCAATGGGACCTCCTCCCACTCCTCATTTCAATGTGTTAGCTGACACACCCTCTGGGCTTGTGCCCCTGCATCTTCGATCACCTCAGGTAAGTTAGTGGTGACAGCTCTGGAGACCACTTGGTAACCCCTGTCCTAGTGCTGCTGTCTCTCAGTAGGTTTCCAATTGCTTGTCTTGTTTTTCCTTTCTCCTAATGTGTATGTAATGCTTAAGGTAATATTGTGCCACCAATTCTAAGACCTTCATGTTGAGTTTACTGACAGGTTTACCATGGAGGTACACGTACAGTTTTTTATTCTTTCTTTTTGAGGAAACTTGCTGAAAGTGGTTATTTTGTTAAATTTTCATTTTTGAGACCTCACTATGTAACTCGAACTCTCCTGGAACTCACACTATAGACTAGACTGACCTCAAACTCATTAAGATCCACCTGCCTCTGGATCAAAGGTGTGTGCCACCATGACCAGCTGATTAAGAGAATCAGCTAATCTGAATTAATTTTTAAAAACTTGTACACCTTTGCATTTAAACAGTAAGTACAGTCATTTTGTCATCTGCCTCACAGGTCCCTGCTGCTCAACAGATGTTAAATTTTCCTGAGAAAAACAAGGAAAAACCAATTGATTTGCAGAACTTTGGTCTTCGAACTGACATCTACTCCAAGAAAACACTGGCAAAGGTAGAGACTTTTATAACCCATGTTGGCGTCTTGCTTGCTTGTCTTTTTTCTCTTATAGCAAATCCAGTCTCTGATAGGAGGCAGGATTGTTTCTGCTCAGGCCTGGTGGCCTTCCAGCAGTCACTTATATAATTAGCAGATGGATATTTAACTACGGTTATTTCTTTTTCTTTTGGTTTTTCAAGACAGGATTTTGTGAGGGTAGTACAAAACCCTGTCTTGAAAAACCAAAAGAAAAAAAAAAAAGAATCCTGTAATGTCCTTTCCTGTAATGTCCTTGTGAGCATCTGTGGTGGATCAACAAACCAGTCAGATGACAAAGCAGGTTAAGCAATAAGAACAAAGTACTGGAAACCTGTCAACAGCCAAAAGAATTCATTTATATGAGTGAAAGAGAAAAAAGTAGAGGGATAGGATTGATAAGTTGGCTATGTAATGGCTAATATTATTTTAGAAGTAATAAAAATATTTTCATTCAGAGGGTGGCAAGGCGGCTTAGCATTTCACAGTCTTTGCAACCAAGCCTGATACTCTGAATTCAATTCCCCAGCAAACACACACACACTTTCTCTCTCTGTCTGTGTCTCTCTCTCTCTCTCTCTCTCTCTCTCTGATGTGATAGCACCTTCTTGTAACAAGAACGGGAAAGACAGGAGAATCCCCATGAAAGGATTACTCCAAGTCCATTAGCCTGGAGTAGGCTACACAAGAGGCACACAGTAAAAGGGACCTTACCAAAGCCATGTCGGAAAATGATGACCCACACCCAAGGTTGTCCTCTTACCTTACAAATAAACACACAGATAATGCTCCTCATTCAAAAATAAATAAACATTGTTTTAAAACTATGATAAAAGCAAAACAAGTAGGGCAAATATATAACTAAGAGAAGAGGACTGGAGAGATGGCTCAGTGGTTAAGAGCACTGACTGTTCTTCCAAAGGTCCTGAGTTCAATTCCCAGCACCCACATGGTGGCTCACAACCATCTGTAATGGGATCTGATTCTGTCTTCTGCTGTATCTGAAGACAGCAACATTGTAATCACATACATAAAATAAATAAATCTTTAAAAATAATTGAATTCAGAGGCTTAAAACATCAGGGTTAGAAGTCTAAGGATAAATACTATTATATTGCAAAGTAATAAAAGCTCATTTGGAAATCGGTATTAAGTAATCCACGGATTTAATAATAAGATGTTTTTAGATGTTAAAAAGTGTGTACATTTTCATTAGTAAGTGCAAACACCACACAAAGTTCCTCGGGATGGAAAGAAATGAGCTCAGATAGATTTTTCCACGAGTCAGCAGCCTCACAGCAGTATATAGTCTCAAATTTGCCTGCCTTCCGAGATCCTTCCTCTCAGCGTGTCTCCCTTGAACAGTCTAGTCTGGCTACTGCCTTTATTTGGGCCTCCTTGTTCTTAACTGTTGCTACTGCGCCCGTGTTGGGTAGCCTTCAAGCCTTCTTTACTCAGATATCCTTTTATTCATTTAAGTTTTAAATTTTTAGTATTTATGTGTATGGGAGTTTTGCCTGCATGCCTGTCTTTGTACTTCTTTGTACTCCAGGCTCTTATTGTGCCTACAGAGACCAGAAGAGATTCTGGATGCTCTAGAACTGAAGCTAGAAGATGGTTGTGGGTGCTGGGAACTGAAGCCGTGTGCTCAAGAGTGCTTTTACTGTTCTGCCGTCTCTCCAACACTTTTATTTTATTTTATAAACAGTGTCTGAGTGCCTGCACATTTTTGCACTATGTTTCTGTGGTTGCTGTGGAGTTCAGAAGAGGTCATTAGATTAAATCAAAGTGGAGTTACAATCACTTAGAGCTACCATGTGGAAGAATAGCCCCTTCAATTATAATTTACCAAATAATTTTATGACCAAAATAGATGATAAAGTGTACTTGAAAGGCCAATACATAAATCAAATACAGAACATTTTTTTGTTCTGTGCAGTGACACACCATTGATCTTTTCACAAAATAAAAGTAGTAACAGTAAGGTGTTTAGTTCCATGATGTGTGTATGTGAGAGACCATATCCATAGACAGACAGCACAAAGAACGGGGTGGAAAAGCAAGTACATGCTATGAAAGTTTCTACATTTTAGATGATGTGCAAAAATATTAATTGAAAATAGACTGACAGATTGTTAATGTTCTAAGTCTTGACTATTTAAAGAAGTATAATTAGTAAAATGATTATATATATATTCAATAATAGAAACATAATCTTAGCTTGTATATGGTGACCAATACTTGTACT
Source organism: Tokudaia tokunoshimensis (assembly GCA_036184795.1). NCBI lineage: Eukaryota > Metazoa > Chordata > Mammalia > Rodentia > Muridae > Tokudaia > Tokudaia tokunoshimensis. The sequence continues at coordinate 110,983,092 of BTHU01000008.1, forward strand.
TAGCGTCCTTGTACATAAATACAGTACTACAGGAACAAACATTCAATTGTGTGTAAAATTAACAACATGTAATAAATTTTTGATTTGGTTAAAATTTTGGTTTCCTCAATCAATAGAATAGTGTAAGACAATCCATTCCTAGAACGTGTCATGCATCCTCAAGCTTGCCTTCCCAGCATTTCACAGGCTGATTCTCCTGAGTGTGAGACTAACTAAGTAAGGTCTATTCTCAAAAACACCAAGAAACAAAGATGGCTCAGCAGGTGAGCACACTTACCTTACATTTTTCCAATGACTTTTAGATAGAAGTCATTGATCTCTTTTCACCATGTAGCTCTGGAGAATCAAACTCAGGTTGTCAGACCTGGAAGGGATAGCCTTCACCCTCTTAGCCATCTGGCTGGTTCATGGGTTGTTTTTGTATAATTATAAATGATTTATCTTGCTAATGCATTTTAAAATTGTGTATCTATCTTACGAAGTTGAAATAATATGTGAGTAGTTCCCGTGACTAATGAAAAAACAAGATGTTGAATCGTGTCAGACCTTCTGTTGAAGTTGGAATTTTTTTATGTTTAGTTGTTGGAGATTCCCCTTGGTGGTTTGGATAAAACAGTTCTGTGAGCTTAAAGAAATCCTGCCTGAGCCCCATCTGCATACATTTGTGATTATTAAATAATTTTGACTTTGTTTCTTTAGAGTAAAGGTGCTAGTGCCGGAAGGGAGTGGACAGAACAGGAGACCCTTCTTCTCCTAGAGGTAAGCTGACCAGGGATGGCGGCCCTTACTCACAGCTGATGCATGCAAGTTTCTTCTTGCTCTATTTTTTTGTCCCCTCTCAATTATAAATTCCAAAAAATACTTTTTGGGGGAGTTTTGTTACTATTAAGCTTTTTTAGTGTAGCTTTTTTGTATTGGTGTTAAGGAGGTGGCTCTTTGTACAGTCAGACCCTCCTCACAATCAGAACTCTTTTTTTTTAAACCTAATGAAGGCTTAAGTTTATTAAGTAGTCTAAATTCATTACAGAGTTACATTGATTTATAATTTCTGTATCTGAGGAATAATTGCTGTTCTCTAAAGAAACTGAATTTTTTATTTATTTATTTATTTTTATTATTTATTTTATTTTTTTTTTTAATTTACATTCCAAATCATTTCTCCTTTCCCGTTTCCTCCCTCCCCGAAAGTCCCATAAGCCCCCTTCCCTCCCACAATCAGAACTCTTGAGTAGCCATATCAGTCATGGATGGTAATTCAATAAGAGTGTGTGCTCCATCTCACAAGTAAACATAGCTTATCGTTTAGTGCTGTTTCCAGTCTTTGTGCCATGAGGAAGAATTATTATTGTACTGCAGGTGAAACATGCAACAGTTGCATCTGCACACTGAGGTTGTAAATGACCTCCATATCTACCTTTAAGATTATTGGATGGGGCTAGAGAGATGGGTCACACATTAAAGGACAGACTCACAACCAAAAGTATAAGATGAGTAGATAGTAAATACAGAGTGAGGTAAGAATTCCTGAGCTGCAGTTTGCCAGGAGCCTGCGGAAGAGAACAGCTATATCTGAAAACAGTACATTTTCTTTGCTGCAGGTGGATCCTATGCTGGGGTTGCCTTTTCTTCTAGGCAGGAGGCCGGGATTATCAACATGTTTATGTTGATTCCTTACCTAACAAGAAATAAGATTTAGCAGCATTGTTTACTATTAACACCATCCATAAAAGAAGTTTATGTAGCGCAAACACTAGCTTAAAAGGCAGGTTTCTCGGGTATACACGCTCTAATCCTACCATTTGTAGATTACAAGGCCTTTGCCTTCTATGATTAGATAGGACAACTTCAACAAAAAAAAGCATCTTGCATGTACACACACACACACACACACACACACACACACACACACACACAGAACCGTTTTATGATGTTGCACATCTATAGTCCCAGTATTCAAGAGGCTGGACCACTTAGACTATATAGGATGCTTTGCCTCAGAACCCAGTGCAACTTTCTGTCTGTCCTTTCATATTTGCACCTTGGCCTTTGGTGTATACAGTGAGAATCTTGTACTTCCAGCCTTGGGAGCTGTTAGAAAATTCATTTCTGTGATGTAGGTCATCAGGTAAGACAATTTTGAATAGAAATACTGGTGGCAGCACTCTTCAGTAATCCCAACAGTAGGAGAAAGAAAGGTAGCTGGGGCTTTGCTTTTGTTCATGTGTTTCCCATGTGTGGGGGCCATAAAGATGTCATGGGAGGCAGTTCTTCCCTTACCCCTTAAGGGTCCAAGGATGGAACTCAAGTGCTTTGCTGCAAGTTTTTTAACCAGCTGAGCCAAATGACTGGCTTTCTTATGCAGTTTGATTGATATCCATGCACTCTAGCTACTCAGTGAGTTCCAACTTAAAGAGATGCCCTGTGTCCAAATCAGGTGGAGACCAATACTGGAGTATATAACCTGACTTTGATGTCTGTTTCTATGCACACACATAGGCATTCCTATTCACACATCCCTGAGATAAGCTTCAGAACACTAAACTGACAAAAATTATGAATTGAATTATAAGTAAACAAAATTTAGATTTGTTCCTAATGGATAAATCGAGTTGTTTTATTAGGGTTTATTTCTAAAAATATTTCTGGCTATTGTTGAGACTGCCATTGTTTGTTTTGAGGTCATGTCTCTTTTCATAGCCCTGGCTGTCCTGAAACAACTCACTTTATACACCATTTTTGCTCTCAAAGTCAGATATCTGCGTGTCTCTGCTTCCTGGATCCTAGGAGCAAAGCCATGTTCCACCTTATTCATCCTCACTTTTATTTTTAAATTAAGTTCCTTTATTAAAGCATAAGTCCTTGGTAAATATGGAAGATTAATGCCTTTGTTTACATTTATCTTTTTTATAAGAAATATTAGAATTATAATATCAAGATTTAAAATAATCAAAGGTAGAATGTCTGTATAAGAGAAAAAAGAATATAGTTTGCAATAAATACCTTTTAGAAATTCAAGGTAATATGCTTGCTTTTGTTGTTGTTTTAATGTTTGTTGATGTTTTGCTTGCATGTTTGTCTGTATTAGGGTATCAGAAACCCTGGAACTGGAATTATAGGCAGGTGTGAGCTGCCCTGTTGGTACTGTGTGAATTGATCCCAGGTCCTCTAGAATAGCAGCCAGACCTATTAACTGCTCTCTGGCCCCTATCGTTTTTGTTTGTTTGTTTGAAATTACTGTGTAAGGTCAAAATGGAAAAACTTGATTAGAAACATCTAAGTTTATACAACTCGGGAAATAAATCATCTTGTCAGATTTTCATCTTCACTGTGTGAGTAGATCTTCCATTTTAAAACTTGTCTGTAGGAAAGTTTTCCCGTTGCTTCTTCAAATAAGAACCTAGTTCATCTTTAGCATATACATTAGAGTTTCTATTGCTGTGAAGAGACACCATGACTGAGCAGCTCTTATCGGGAAAAACGTTTAGTTGGAGCTGGCTTAAGGTTTCCAAGGTTTAAGTCCATTATTATCATTACGAGAAGCATGGCGGTGTGCAGGGCACACATGGTGCTGCAGAAGGAGCTGAGAGAGTTCGCTATCCTCAGGCGATAGAAGGAGACTGCTTTAACATAGGACACCCAAAGCCTTCCAACAAGGCCACACTTCCAATAGTGCTACTCCCTATGGGCCGAGCATTCCAACACGCGTGTCCGTCTATGGGAGCCAAAGCTGTTCAACCAACAGAGCAGATAATAGTTTCTTTTTTAAATATTTGAATGTCATGACTGGGAGGTAAGTCAGTGGTAGTTTGTTGGATTTTGAGTTCTGGTGATAGGAAAAAAAAAATCTCTCTGAATATAATGTTGCATTATGGGCGTGTTAATAGGAAAGCTAAATTTCTACGTTAATCTAGGTTCTTGTGGTCCTTTATAAATTTTTTTGGCACTTTGATTCAGCACTATGACAAGTACTACAGGTAAAGATGACTGGACAGTTAACTTTTCATTAAGGAAATCACAAGTGAGGCACACAAGACCAAAAATATGCATGCACAGTTGTACAACACACGTGCAGGAGAGTTCTTGTGTAGATTTAGACACAGGGTAGCTGCCTGGAACAGCATGGATGCACAGGGGTGAGGTGGTTCCATTTCATTGCAGTGTGTCTTGTAGACCTTGTGTTTGTATGTGTACATGATGTATGTGGGGGGCAGGACAACATTGGAGTCTGCTCTCTCCTAGCATGGTGTAGGCTACTAACAGTGACTTCAGCTCGAAAGACTTGATGACAGAATGCCATGTAATGAAGTAACTATGTTTGTCTCTTTCCTTCTTTCCTTTCTGTCTGACTATGCATTCTCTCACTTTGATTTTCTTTGCGTCATGTTGGTCTTACACATAATTTACTCAATTTTTAGTTCATTTTAATACCTTTCCAAGTATTTTTCCAATTTAAAATTGTCCGTTGCTATTAGAGAAATAAAAGTGTTGTTTTTGTTTTCTGTTAAACTTTTAGCCCATAATTTGATATTTAGTGGTAATCAGCTACCCCCAGAGTAGGGTCTTTGGTAGTTTTTTTGTAAACAGTATTGATCCAGTTAAAAAATGGTTTTATAATATGCAAATATTATATTAATTTTTTTGTTGCCTGATTGACAACTTTTTTTTTTTTTTTTTTTTTTTGGTTTTTCGAGACAGGGTTTCTCTGTGTAGCCCTGGCTGTCCTGGAACTCACTTTGTAGACCAGGCTGGCCTCGAACTCAGAAATCCTCCTGCCTCTGCCTCCCAAGTGCTGGGATTAAAGGCGTGCGCCACCACCGCCCGGCTTGATTGACAACTTATTATACCAACAACTATCAGATTACCTTTTTAATGTACAAATAATCATTTATGTTATTAGTTTGAAATAGGATCTTGTCCACTTTGTTATCTTCAAACCTTCTGTGTCAGTGTACAGAGTGCTGGGATTGAAAGGCATGTGCCACCACAACTAGATCACTACCCAAATATTTTAGAAATACTATTGGCAGAATCTTCACAAGCCTGGTTTTGTGTGCCTCACATAGCACTATTGAGCCCGTGAAGCAGGATTAGTAGACATTTAAGATCAGTCTGTTACACAAAAGGGAAGTGAAAAGCTCCAGCTTCATTTTTCTTCTTTGCTATATTACTTCCTTGTTATTTGATATTAATGACCTGTTTCTGTTTTAACTTAGGCTCTGGAGATGTACAAGGATGATTGGAATAAAGTCTCAGAACATGTTGGAAGTCGTACTCAGGACGAATGCATCCTCCACTTTTTGAGACTTCCCATTGAGGACCCATACCTTGAAAATTCAGATGCTTCTCTTGGGCCACTTGCTTACCAGCCTGTCCCTTTCAGCCAGTCAGGAAACCCTGTGATGAGTACTGTTGCCTTTTTAGCATCTGTTGTTGACCCTCGTGTAGCATCTGCTGCAGCAAAAGCGGCTTTGGGTATGTACTTCCTGTGGAAGCTACCTCTCTAGCACTAAAGTCTGCCTCATACTTATATTATTAACCATGAGCTCAGGATTTGTCTCGGGTATATAAATTGTATGCTGCGTAAGCATGAGGACCATGTAAAGGCTGGGACTTTCAGTATATGCTTCTAGCATCTCTACTGGGAGACAGAAATAGATGGTCTCACTAGTCATCCTCTCAGATAGTAACTCAGAGATAAGATGAAGGGAGAACTGATAGAATCTTTGTTGATGTGAACCTCTAGTCTGTACACATGCCTTCTGTATTGAGCCAAGCAGACTTACACCCAGACTCAAGCTCACGCCCGCACACACACACAAATGTTTTTAAGAATATCAGCTGTGTTAATTCACATTTCTCTTTTATAAATCACAAAAACAACCCCTGAGGATAATGTGCTTCATAAAAATTAATGTATGAAAATACAGTTTGTAAGAACATTTGTTTTTCTTTCACTTTTTAAAGTTGTGTGTGTGTGAGAGAGAGAGAGAGAGAGATCGCTTATCATGATATATCTCAGAAAGTCAGAGGATTAGCAGTGAGAGGGTGAGTTCTCTCCTACTACGTGCCTCTCATGAATTGGATTGTCAACCTGGCCACAAGTGTCCATTCTGGCTGAGCAGTGCTGCTTGCCTATAGAATATTTGTGAATTAGCGGAGCAGCTAGATATCTTGGCATACACCTTTGAAATTGCAGCCTTTGGAAGCAAGAGGTCAGCGAATCACGAGTTTGAGGTTCAGCTTGGACTACAGTGGATCTTGCCTGAACCAACATACACGTACATCCACATTGTTATAAAAGAAAATAAGTGTTTTATGACATTAGGATATTGGTGGAGCTGTAGAGTGAAAGCTGCTTAATATATTTGCTATATATTAATTTCACCCAGACATCTTTTTATGTTACAGGATTTATATTTTTAAGGTTGTTTGATCCTTGATGTTTTTACAGTTACCAGTCTAGCCAGCAAAGTGGTAAAATTCAGACTGAAATTTTAGTTGTTACTAATAGATCATTAAACATCTTTTTAAAGTATAATGAAGAAGGCACTACAATGTTTTGGATAAAGTCCTGGAGAAGTGATTGGGTTGATCCATTGTATACTTTGCCCCTCTGAGCTCCTGTAACCAGGCGATGCTGCTCTGCCAGATCACCTCAGTCACACAGGAGCAAGTGTCTGTGTAAAGTTAAGGCCCTTCCTTTGTGTTCTTGATTCAGAGGAGTTTTCTCGTGTCCGAGAAGAAGTACCCTTGGAATTGGTTGAAGCACACGTCAAAAAAGTACAGGAAGCTGCAAGAGCCTCTGGGAAGGTGGATCCCACCTATGGCTTGGAGAGCAGCTGTATTGCTGGCACAGGGCCTGATGAGCCAGAGAAGCTTGGTGAGTCACTGCTGCGCCCAGCATGTGCTTTATAGAGTCTTGCATTGCCTGTCAGTGTGCAAAATTATGGGGTTCGCTTACACATAAGCTATCAAAATGATCAATATAGCATGTCGCTTAATTTTAATATATGATTTCTCTTCACATTCTTGTGGGGTGGACAAGGGGGGCGTGGTACAGAGAAAGCAAGAGCTAAAAACAGTGGCTGGTAACCAAACAAGATCAGTTACTAAGTACTTATGGCTGATGATAGATCTAAGTTGGTGTGTGTATATGTATGTATATGTGTATGTGATATGTATAGTGTTAGTACATGCTTATAACCATGTGTACACAGAGAGCAGAAAAACACATATTCCTTCCCATTACTATCATGCAACCTACTGTTAATCTAAGGCCTCAGTATAATATGTAAGTATCTAAGTAAATAACATTTAGTTTTTAAGTTATTTTTGTTTAATTATTTTAAATTAGATTGTAGGCAGCATGGTTTTATGGAACTGAAGTAGTTTGCATGTGTTTTGTAGAGATAAGGATGTTTTTCTTCAGTAACTAACATAATGGAATAAAGATCAGTTTTTTTAAAAATACGTTTTTGTTTTTGTTTTTTGTTTGTTTTTTGTATATTTATGTTTTGTGTGCAAGTGAGTGCAGGTGCCAGTAGATTCCAGAAAGAGAGTGTAGAATCCCTTGAAATAGGCATTACAAGCAGATTTGAGTTGCCCAGTGTGGGTGTTGGGAACTAAACTCTGATACTTTGAAAGAGTGAGCAGTGCTTTTAACCACTTAGCCGTCTCTTCTCTGCTCCAAGCACCCATCTTTAACATTTCTCTGCACTCACTGAGCCAGGCTTCCTGGTGCCTCTCTTACCAGTTGCAGTCCTTTCTGAAGGACCCAACTTTCATCAAAAGAATGGAATGAGCGTGCAGTCAGTGGGCACTGAAGGCCTGTCTGGTCTGACAGACATCTTATTGTAAATCCTGTTTACGGTCTTAGTCTCAAGTCTTTACTATTTAAGCTTTATTCCTTAGAGAATCTTTAGCATGTTGAGTTGTCTTTTGACAAACAGGATGAACAGGAAGACGATCAATTATCAGATTGTTCAATGAGCTCCTGAACAATCTTGTGTAAGTATAGATAGTCTCTCTTCATGTGGACAAGAGCCCAAGTGGATCCGTTCACGGGGGTTAAGGGCTAGTTTCCAAGGTAGGCCTGGTGTGCACACTATTAGTGCCTGGACTCAAGGCAGAGGCAGGTAAATCATTGTGAGTTCGAAGCCAGCCCTATCTAAATGTCTTCTAGGTAGTTCATAATTGGCCCTGTAACTGTTAAGGACTGGATAAGATTTAAGTGACTTTCTGATTATTCTCTTTCTGCATGGGAAGTGGTGGAATTTTTATCTTTAATATAACGTATAATTGCCTTTGTAGGTCTGTTGTGTCAAATTAGGTACTTTTTTTTATCTTGATAAATATACACATACCTCTTGCTACAAAGTAGTTGTATCAAGTAGGATAACAGGTAAAACTAACTGTGGGTAGTTTACAGATTACATGCAGAAGTAGAGAGGGTTCCTAGTAGATAACCACAAAGCTGCTGATTTAGTAATGATGACTGATAGCTTATTACTTATTCAGAACACATACAAGCATCTGAGTCTCTCTGATCTAATGTTTACAGCTCCTTCAGCCCCTTAGAAAATGATTTCTGATTCTCCTCATTTCATCCTTATTTTGCTAGCCACATTATTTTTAGAATGACTTTAGCAACTGCTTCCCAGATTATGACATGTGCCGTCTCGTTTAAGTAAATTCTGAGAATTCATTATAGTGGGACTTGGTGGCACGTATCTGTGATCCTAGCATGTAGGAGGCTGAGGCAGACCTCTTGAGTTCCAGCCCAGCCTGGTCTACATGGTGAGACCCTGTCTCAAAGCTTAAATTTTTTTTTAAGATTTATTTATTATATGTAAGTACACTGTAGCTGTCTAGCTGTCTTCAGACACTCCAGAAGAGGGAGTCAGATCTCATTACAGATGGTTGTGAGCCACCATGTGGTTGCTGGGATTTGAACTCAGGACCTTTGGAAGAGCTGTCAGTGCACTTAACCACTGAGCCATCTCTCCAGCCCCAATGCTTAAAATTCTTATGCATTTTAATTATTTTTTTAACTCTGCATATATGTGGCATCCTAGACTTTTCAACCTTATGCTCTATCAGCCCCATCAAATGGTAACAGAGTCTGCATCCGCTGTAGCATTGATAGTCTCAGCACTACAGAGATATCCCTGTGATTCAGAGGCCCAGTGTATGATTCCCAGCACTCCCATAGAGCCTCACATCTGTCCATAGCTCAGTTCCAGGGATCAGATACCCCTGTCTCTACTACAGCACCGCTGCACAGCACACATGATACATAGACATATGTGCAGGCAAAACATACATACACATTAAATGAGATTAAATAAATCGAACACTTGCTACACAGCCATGGGGGTGTACATCTTTAATGTCTGCAGAAGCAGATGGACGTCTTTGAGTTCAAGGCCATCATGGTCTACATACTTAGTTCCAGGACAGCCAGAGTTATGTAGAGACTCTGTTTCCATTAGAAAAAGAAAAAAGAAAGAAAGAGATCAATAAATAGTGTAGGAATGACAATTCAAGCCAAAAAGAAGCTGTTTTCATAGCATTAAGAGATAAATACATATAGTTAAAATATTTTTAGACATCATAAGAGTATAAGAACTATTTCACGGTTTTTCTACTTTAAATGACTCTTTAACTGCCCCATCATCATATAAGTATGAACTAATTTACATAGCCTTTTATCTTAAAAATACAGCCACTTTTAAAAAGTTGATGTCAAATTTGACTTGCCTTACTATAAATAATGTAACTGTGTGGTACATTCAGAGTGTGCAAATAGAATATAAAATTGTGGTTGTTTTTTTTCAAAAGAAAAAATGTATATCATGTTTTTTGATGATGATGCATATTTATTAACCCATGATGTTTGGGGTTCATTTAAAAACCTGTATTACTATATTTTCTGTTTAGCATTCTCCTCTGAGCTTATCAACTTAGTATGTCTTCATATGTTTTGAGACAGGTCTCAGTATGTGGACCATCCTGGCCTTGAATTCACAGATGTTCTTCTCTGGCTCTGCCTCCGGAGTGCTGTGACTCAGGTGTGGGCTGGCACCCCAAGCCAAAAGCTCATTCTGAAGTCTGAGCTAAGATCCAAACATTACTGATCATTTCTTCCTCCCTTCTCATCGCACCTTCCTTCCACTCTTAGCAATAGAAATCCTGTATCTTAAGTGCAGTCCTTTTAAATTATAATTTCACTATAATTATACTTTTAAATTACTTTCATCACATAGATGCAGTTAAACAACATATGTTAAGTATGATTTTGCTGGGTTGTAGATATTGTAAAATTTGGCATGTTTAGACTTTTGAGAATTTTTTTATGCTCCATATTTTGTTTTCCAATTTATCCATGTGTTATAAGATCCAAGAAGCTGTTTAATCCACTCCTATAAAATATGTTCTGTGTGATTCCAGTCCAGTTTAGGTACCCATTCCTAATGGATCATGGCCTTTGCTTCTTAAAGCATCTATGTGCACGCTTCCATGCTTCACAGAGTTCTGGTGGACACGTCACCAGCTTTGCTCTTGATGATACCTTTTTCGTCAGACATTCTCCAGCCTTGCACATTCTTTCTCATTTGTAACTTTGGGTGTAAACGAGTCCTGTGGTTAGCAGTGTTTTAGGATATGTAGTTTTCCCAAAGCTTGTGTGACACTTTTTACTTGAACTTGCAACACTCCCTGGTGGTGTGAGAGACCCTTCTGATCAGTGAGTATGGAATGTCACTCTGCGGGCTTCTCTCCTCATGGCCTCACTCATGTGTGCTCTTTCCTATTTCGGGGCCAGTCCATGAAAGAGCTAATTTTGGCTTCTGCTTGGATTCCTTTTGGTTCTCATTTGCTTATCTTCTATATGAATGCTTTATGAAGTGTTTTGCATGTGGTTTCTCCCATTTTGTTACTCATTGCTCTTTGGGTTTTTGAGAAAAGATTTCAAGCCCACAGAGCTCTCTCTGCTTCTCCCTCCCTAATGCTGCAATTAAAGGTATACACACAAACCTCCCTTTCTTGGAGACTTGTTTTATTGTTTTGTTTAGATTTATTTTATTTATGGGATTTGCTTACATGTCTGTATGTGCACCTCCTGCAAGCCTCGTGCCCTCAAACAACAGAAGTGGACATTGGGTTACCTGGACCTGGAGTTGTGTGTGGTTTTGAGCCACAGTGTCATTGCTGGGAATGGAATCAGGGTCCTCTGCAAGAGCAACAAGTATCACTAGCTCGTCCTTTTGAAGATGCAGTGATTACTTTTTAATAGAGTTTACTTTGTACTCTCTTATTTTATGTATGCTGTAACAACATTTGGTATCTTTTGTGGTTAATCTCTTGTTTTTTCTGTATTGCTATCATATACTTATTTTCTTTTAACTTGAAGTTTTTGGCCACTTCAAATCCAGTTCCGCTACCCTAAACATATGCCACTCCCATCTTTATGTCCTTATTTAAAACAAACAAACAAAAAACCCTATCTTTCAATCAGGTCCCAGCTGATCTTAGTGTAGCATACCTTTAGTCTCAGTGCTGAGGAGGCAGACAAGGAAATGTGTGACTTTTGGCCAGACTGGCTACATAGTCATCTTCTAGGCCAACTGTGGCTACATAGTCAGATCCTGTCCTTTAAGAAATAAAAAAGCACTAATAAATAACATATAAGCCCTTTGAGTCCAAATTAGTGCTGTTCCTATGGGCTGGGTGGGACGTTGAATTGGAACCACACTGACTATGGTTTTGTGCAGCCCTGTGTAAAGATCAGAGGGCAACTCTCTTCTTTGACGTTGACTCGACCACGGTTTAGCTTTTTGACAGTGATTACGTGTTGATGAGATCTCATTCAAAGTCCTGGTCCTAGAGTTTGCATGATTAGGTACTAATTCTGACACTGTGTGCTTGTGCCTCTGGAAAGGTAGCTGCTATTCAACCATTAGTCTAGAAAAAAAGGTGAATTCATGTTCAAAAACTAGACAATTGTTCTCCTAATTAATAGCTTTGAGCACTGCTTTTCTTATAAGCAATCCAGTTTAAAGTGCGAAAATCCTCTTACTGATGATAAATACTTGCATTTACAGTAACGTAATATAAAATTTTAATCTGTAGAGTGTTTTACCTGAGCAGCTGGTTGGTAGTGGCAGGCAAAGCTGAGTTCGCGGCCAGCCTGATCTATAGAGCAAGCTTCAGAAGAGCCAGGGCTACACAGGGAGACCATGTTTCAAAGCCCAAGTGTTTGCCTGGCTTTTTTGTTTTAAACAGTATTCATTTTCTATAACATTATCTGCCTCTTTCTACTACACCCCATCCCAGTGATTGACCTCAGATCATATTTTTCCTCCATTCTAACAGCAAAATCGTTATTTTTTTTTTCTTTTTTAATTTTCCGAGACAGGGTTTCTCTGCATAGTCCTGGCTGTCCTGGAACTTGCTCTGTAGACCAGGCTGGCCTCGAACTCAGAAATCCGCCTGCCTCTGCCTCCCAAGTGCTAGGATTAAAGGCGTGCGCCACCACCACCCGAAAATCGTTATTTTTAAAAAAACCATGTTATGTAAAATAAAGATTCTCTTAGCTCCTTCCTGTTAAACTCTCTACTAAGTATTTCCTAGGTAGTCTAGAGCAACGTCATCACCCTTTTTTCATCTCTTGAATTGGGACCACTTTACACAATTATATATTTTTGTCTCCCTAATACTGCTAATTTGACGATAAGTGTTCTCTTTTTCATGGTCATTTGTACTTCTGTGTTTGAGGCAGATCACACCCTTGTGAGCAGTGGCAGACTAGTTGACTTTTGCTCTCACTGGCCAGTTAGGCTCTCTTACAGTTTCAGCAAATGAAGGACTAAGCAATGTTTCTACACTACCTTATTGATTATGTGCACATTAAGTATCTACTAGATAAAATGAGTTACATTTACTCTAACATTTCCAATTATTACTATATACAGAAAATATATCATTATATACAGATATCCATGTGAGCATAGTGCTTTTTCTCAAGTAAAAATCATGATCAGTAGCACTAAATCAAGAAAAAAATAGTAGCATCATTTCCACCCTAACTGTTAACCCTGGTATCTCATCTACCTATCCCTTCCTTATTTAACCACTGCCCTTTTTTGACAGCATTTATTTTGAGAGTATTACTCTCACATCCTTTTTACTTACTCGTAAACTATGTGCTATTTATGTCTGACTTCTTTTGAAACCAGGTTACTGATTAATTATACCAAATTGAAAAATATTTCAGATGCTCTACAATATACTGATTTTTGCCTATTTCCATATTATTTTTATTCCTTCACTTGTAGAAGGGTCTGAAGAAGAGAAGATGGAAACAGATCCTGATGGTCAGCAACCTGAAAAGGTAAAGGCTATTCAGATGTCTCTTTACCAACAATAACACAGCACCTTCTGGCCATGCTGGTTTTCAGATTTTGTGATTTGTCCAGCCACCTTCAGGGTGAATACCTGCAGGTTTTACTTAAGTCACAGTCTAGCAGAGTTGAGTGTACACTGCATCCACTGTTTATTATTCACTAACTCTCTCCATAGTCCATCCTCCTCTTTTGTGCCCTGCTCAGGCACAGTTGGGAGTATGAATACAAAAGTTCACTTTTGTGAATATTGAATTATAGGACTTGGGGTTTACATTTGCTCCAGAGGAGAATTTCAGAATACTAAATGATTTCCTAGGAGAGTTAGCTGCCAACAGAAGAATACTTAGAAAACAATTGACAATAAGCTGATATTCGAGGTAGGTTTTAAAGACCAAAAAGAACTGTGGAGACTGAATTGGTGGGTCTGGAATCAGTGTGTAAATATACATGAGTGGGGATTTAAGGTCTTGATTACATGTGGTAGTATGAAATTATATAGAAAAGGACAGACTGCATTTACCACAATTGTTAAAATTCCTGCAGTGTTCCAGATATCACACAGAAGTTTTACATTTGTGATTTCATTTAATTCTTTTGTTTCGGGTTGTGTTTATGTGAAGCTCTGACGGACTGGAACTCACTATTATAGATCACTGTTCCTCAAACTCCCAGGTTCCTCACCTCTGTGTGTCTTCTCAGTGCTGGACCCTTGCACACTGCTTTTATTTCATCTATTCTGAGTTGATGTGCTTGTGTTTTGCTTACATGTACATCTATACCACTTGCATGCCTGGTTCCTCAGGAAGCTAGAAGAGGGTTTCCCTAGTATAGGAGTACAGGTGGGTGTGAGCTACAGAGTGGCTACTAGGAATTCCTCCTGGGTCTTCTGTAGAGCAGCCAGTGCCCTTGACTGCTGAGCCATCTCTCCAGCCTCTCCAGTTTAACTATTAAAATGGCCTCCTCAAGTCAGTGATACTGTGATTTGATGAGACTTTTATGGACTGTGTCCTGTAGTCTGTCTAAGGTCACAGAAATTGCAAAATACTCATGTCGAACCGTTGAGTTGGTTTTCAGTCACCAAAGCAAATCATTCTTCCTGTGTTGTTGCAGTGTTACTGAAGCCATCAATAAGTGGCTCCACAAATCATTTATTTCATCAGGGTTTTCTCTGCCAGTGAACATCAAGTGCTTTCAGCCCTTTAAAACAACTAATTGAGGACTGGAGTGATCACACTTGTCACTTGGATCATCAGAACCCACATAAATGCCCAATGCCTATAGCCTGCCTGTAGTTTTAGCCTCAGAAGGCAGAGATTGGATCCCCAAGCAAAATAACTTTTAAGATACCCTGCTTCATTGAATAAGGTGGAAGAGTGATTGGAGTTGATTATTGATGTCAACCACGGGCCTCTCTGCATATGTTCTACAAACATGCATACACATACATGTATGTCATATACATGAAAGGGGGGGCAGAAAATTTACTGTGTGTGCATGTGTGTAGTTCTTACCTTTTTTTATTTAATCAATAATATCGTTTAGCTACTCTGATATTCCTTGTGTATTGTAAATCCGATCTCAGGAGCAGAGGTTGCAGAAGCATCAGGCACTATGTGCTTGAGTTGTGTCATCTCATGAAGACCCAGGTTTCCAATTGGTTATAAATATGTATCTCAGAATTAGTCTCTTTATGTCTGCCTTACCAGACCCTTCCAAATCTAGTCTGTTATTTGCCATCAACTATGAAACCTGTTGTTAGCTTTAGATGGCTCTATCCTGACAGGCTGGTCACTTACCCCTGCTCTCTTGTTTTATGACTTTCAGGCAGAAAACAAAGTGGAAAATGAATCAGATGAAGGTGATAAAATACAAGATCGAGAGAACGAAAAAAACAGTGAGAAGGAACAAGATAGTGACGTCAGTGAGGATGTCAAGCCAGGTGACTTGGGCCAGAGCGCGGTTTAGTGTTAATCCATTAACTTCACCAAGGCAATAGAGAAGTTCTGGTCATTGATACAGAAATACCCTCTCCTTCTTTAAGAATGTTTTATTATTTTTTTTAAGAACAATTTTTTTAATTGTTAGTGGTGTTTGTGGGATTGTTTGCTTATATGCTTGTTTGACAGCGTCTCACTGTATAACACAGGTTGGCCTCAAACTCATAGAGATCTTAGGCATCAACTTCCTATGTATGTTTGTTCTTGCGACTTACTTGATTTCCTGTGTGTGGGTGTTTTTCCTGCGTGCATGTCTGTTCACCACCTGTGTGCATTGCCCTCAGAGGCCAGAAGTGAGCGTTGGACCCTTGGGACTAGAGTTCTTGACAATTATGAGCTGACATTCAGTTACTGAGAGTGGAACTATGGTCCTGGGAAGGGCTGCCAGTGAGTGCTCTTGACCACATTGCGATAGTCCTGTGACTGTTGTTTTGAGACAGTGGCTCGAATATCCCAAGCTGACTTGAAACTTGTTTTGTAGCTGATGCTGGTTTTGAACTCCTGATCTTCCTGCCACTTCTTCCCAAGTAGAAGTATTGCAGGCTTTTGCCACTATGCTGACATTTTTTATTTACTTTGGACTGAGGGTGTAGGGGGATAATTGAACCTACAGATAATTTCACAAACTGTACCACTGGGCCAAATTCATGATCCTGCTTGGTGGTTTGTTTCTTGTTTAATTTTTGAGATTGGATATTACTGAGTCAACCAAGCTAGCCTTAAATTGATCTATAATCTAGGCAGTCTTTGTACTTGCTACCCTTTAGTCTAAGCCTCTAGAGAAGCTGACTTTCCATTCCTCCAGAGTGCTAAGGTTAAAGGTTTGGTACCACCATGCCTCTCTCTTCGATTTATTTAGTTAAATACCAGTGCTCATTCTGGTAGCTACTTTTTCTCTCTTTGTTTTTGTTGACAATTAAGCAAATTGTTCACTGACATTTAGACTCCCTTGTCCTTTGGTCTGTGTTTGTGTCTGTCTCCTATTCTTTCGTAATTATTATCTCCCGTGTTATTTTGGAAGGGTGTCATGTCACTCTGTCCACAGTATGCCACTTTATTCTGTCTGTTGCAGTAACATCCCATCATGTCTGTCTCAGAGTTGTGGTGTACTATTTCCCTGTCTGATTTTGTTCAGGGTCGTCCTCAGATCATTCTGCTGCTTGTTGAACAGATAGGAGTCTTAGGCTATATGTTTCTCCCAGGTTACCATTTATATCCAAAGAAACTTTCCTGAGAAAAATGACAGCTAAGACAAAGTGTGTCCAAAATATCCCCGTGGATGCAGACCTAAATGCAGGGGGTGATTCCCTGAAACTCTTTAAACAGTCGAAAAGTGTATTGGAGTCTCTATAACACCAGCCCTAGTTTATCATGTGGTAGAAGTGGTGGGTCACTGAGGCAGTTACATCCTAATAAAGCTTTTTTAAAAATAATTTTCAGAAGAAAAGGAGACCGAAGAGAACAAAGAGCTCACTGATCCATGTAAAGACAGAGAAAGCGATCCCGGGAGGAAGAAAGTGGAACACGAGATTTCTGAAGGAAACGTCGCCACAGCCGCAGCAGCTGCTCTGGCCTCAGCTGCTACCAAAGCCAAGGTTCGCCCCAACAGCCCCTTCCCGTGCTCCTGAGCCATGAATGCCCATATTGTTCGTAGTTAATTGGGAACACTTAGTATGAAGAGCCTACCTCCCAGCAGGATGACCGTGTGCTTGAATGACATTTCTAGGTTAAGAAATCCCCATGCAGAGGAACGCGGTGTGGAGAGTAGATCCGGTCCTGTGGGTGATGGGTTTCCATTCATCGTTGTCTTCAGCTTTGTGAAGGCCACCAGGCGAAAGCATAGTTTGAATTCCCCTTAAGGGTGTGTCTCACTTATCTTTTCATTTTTAATTTGTCTGTGAAAACTGTCTGTGGAACCAGTGTTCCAAATAATTTTTACCAGATTGAAATATTTATGATTTTTAAGACAAAATCATTTTTGTATAAATACTTCATCCTGACATTACAGACTGAAAAGAGAGAACCTAAAATAGCTTTTTCTCCTTGAATTTGCCAGCTTTTCTGGGGGTGTTTTTTTCTATTTATAGCAGAGTATTGGCTGCACTGCATATTTAAAAAGACAGGAAAATGTTATTTTCCCACGCTTCGTGTTAATTTAGCATTTTAAAACATTCTAAAGATGAATATATGAAATTTTTTAAATTTTGCATCCATTCTTCCTGGGTGGTTTCCTTCCATTATAATTTATAAGATTTCAAGAACCAGTAAGTTTCTGGAGCATTCCTAATCAAATCTCTTGAGCACTTTCTCACGCATGGGTATAGGTATTCTTTCATGGTCCTTCAAACCACTCTGCTAGTGTGAATACTTAATCTGTTGAAGCTGTAAGGTATGATTCATAGCAAATTTCCAGCTAAACTAATTCAAAACACAGAATCATTGTTTGGAGTTTATGCTCCCCTGACCCAGGAGCGTATAAGCCCTGAAAGAGGTCTTCCCAGAGACATCCTTAAAAGCTGCAGCAGTACTCAGTCAATCTAGGCATATATCAGCCTGTACTGTAATATCTGTACATCTTGCATATTTATTCTTGCACATATTTTTCAAAGATACCTTTTTCGGATTTTGGTTTTTTAGGGGGACAGGGTTTCTCTGTGTAATAGAGCCCTGGCTGTCCTGGACTCTCTTACATAGACCAAACTGGCCTTGACCTCACAGAGATCCATCTGCTTCTGCCTCCTAAGAGCTGGGACTAAAGACATACATGACCATGCTGTGTTCAAAGATACTTTTTAATCTATATGCTTTTCTCTTATCCATTTTACCCCAACCTGCCTCTACCTCTCAATTATGGGATTAAAGGTGTACACCACCATGCCTAGCATTCTTGTGAGTTTTGAGGCATGGTCTTATGTAGAAGTACTAACAGAAGTGAGGTTTGTTGTTTCCGCTTTCTCTGATTTTGTCCCTTCATTGTAAAGTTTTCTCTTCATGCCTTTCTGTCGTATTATTGGTACATCATCCCCTTGCCTCTGAACTGTGTTGGGTTTTGTTTGTATTATTTTGAGACAGGATATCACTATGTAGCCTTGGTAACCCACTTGCCTCTGAGTGCTGGGATTATGTTGTACTCCATAACGCTCAGATGTGTGTGAATTCTTACTTGTACATAATGTCACTGAGGACTATCCTATCAGCAATAGATTAGAGGCTACAAGAGCTTCCCTCCTTCCTTAGTCTTCAGACCCGTTTGCTATCTTTGCTGATCTTTGATTCCTTGATCTTTGTTTTTCCCTGACTTTTCTGGTACCAATCTGTAATAGCCCTTCCACTCTTGTGCTAGAGATCTGCCACTGTTAGATAGTTCTCTCCTAATCCTTCCCATTTTCACTATCCCATTACCCACAATGCAACTGACACACTCTTTTGTGGGTTTTTAATCATATATATGTGTGTATCTGTGTGAGTGTGTGCCTCATAAGTGTTTCATGCCTCACATTTATCTCTCCTGAAGTGGGAGATAAATAGGTAGCTCTGAGCAACCTGCTGTGGGTGTTGGAAATTGAATTAGGCCCTCTGGAAGAACAGTACACAATCTTAACTGCTGAGCTCTCTCTCTAAACAATTGGGTTTGGTGTGGTGTGGTTCGGTTCGGTTTGGTTTGGTTTCATGTGGCTTGGTGTGGCTTGGTTTGGTTTGAATTTTTCATGGGTGTGGGTGTTTTGCCTGTGTGTACATCTGTATCATATTTGTGCCTGGGCCTTGCTGAAACTAGGGCAGGATATCTGGTCCCCGGAACTGGATGGTGGTGACCTGCCTGCTCTGCGGGCACTTGCCGTCAAATTTAAGTCCTCTGCAAGAGCAGCCAGCGCTCTTAACCATTGAGTCATGTCTTTTAAGTATTTACAGTGAAATAAATAGGACAGATAAACCTTCAGCGAACCATTTCACAGGCCCTTTTTGTCCTTTTTCCCTCATATAAATATAATCTCATATTAGCAATAAGTTTTCAAAGCTCACTTCTCATGAACATTCAGATTAAAGAAGACTTGCTACTTGGTTTTTCGTTTGTTTTTGTTCTTTCTTTATTATACAATTCAGAGTCACACTCCAGGCTGACCTTCCACTCAAAAGTTCCGCCTGCTCCTGCTTCCCAGGTCCGTGACTAGAGGCATGTAGCGCCACTCCTGGCTTCCAGTGTTTAATATTAAAGCTAGTTTCCCTTTAAATCTGTGACAATAATGCAAAGTTTCTGCTGTCTAGCTTTCATGTTTGAGTTTACTGCCTTATAGCTGGGTCTGATAGAGCCCACAGCACATAGTCATTTTTGTGCTGCATAGTAATCAGGGGGCAAAGAATTCACTTAAATTACTATAATTAGCAAAGCTTCACCAAGCATTCCAAGTTTCTCTTACTCTTACTTTGTTCTGCTGTGTCTATAAACAGCTTTGTTATTCAGTGTTTGTCACCCTCACATGCAGAGGTAATTAGAGTCTCGGCATCTAGCTCTTAAACAGACGGGTTACTTCTGGCTTATCAACACCCTCATTGCCATGTGGAACCTTCAGGAACATAACGGTTTCTACATTTTATCTACTGATGAGCTGTGCTGGGGCACACCTGCAGTAGGGTTGTGTGCCTGTGTGCAGACATGTTACACATAGCTAGGTGCTCTGGGTATCCATCCATCTGGGTCTTGGCACTTGGAAAGAAGGGGGACCTGATAATTACTTTCGAGATAAACTAGAAACCTCAGATCCAGGATATATTATCTTTTATCATTTTATTTATTTTTTTTTTTATCATTTTATTAAATTTTCTTAAATTCTCTCACATTCTTAAAATCACTATCTATTTACTTCAGATTTCTTGCTAGCCTAATTCCATGTATACTCAGACTAAAATGGCAAACATGGATTTGTGTTCATGGGAACTGATCAACAGGCAGACATTTTCTCACCCCTCAAGCATACATCATTGCTGCTACGTATGTCACAGGTGTTGCCGGAATATACTTAAACGGTCACTGAGTTTTGGATGTCATCATAGCTCTATTTAACACTGCTGTGCATAGGTGGCAAAGCAAAGGTTGGAATGTTGGACCACATTGTCTGCAATTAGTCACCTTCCTTCTTGTAGGAATCAACAGGAATTACATGTACACATTGGAAACCATGCCCCAAACTAAGTCGATTTCATTTCCTTCATCATCTTTTATAGGTTTTCTTGCATTCATCTCTCTTCTGTGGACATGACCATAATCTACTCATATCAGGTTTTACTCTTGAATAGTTGGGTGCTTCTTCTGATCCCTCTGTGGAGACTCTTGGTCACACTGTTACCAGGTTTGTCTTAAATGTGTAGCCTGAGTAATGGGATTTTTTTTTCCCTACATCATCTAGAGCATGTCCTTCATTTTTATTAATTATCAAGTACAGGTAGGAAAGCTTTTTCATTTCTTGACTTCAGAAAGATGTGTTCATTACCCTGAATTGACTAGCTACTTTTCATGCCTCTAACTTGAATTTCATCATGCCTCAGGTTTCTGAAATCATACTCTAACTCTTCAAAAACCTGTTTGTTTTGTTTTTTAAGATATCGGACCTCTTTGGTTCTTTATTCTTTTTTTTTCTTTTTTTTTTTTTTTTTTTTTGGTTTTTCGAGACAGGGTTTCTCTGTGTAGCTCTGGCTGTCCTGGAACTCACTTTGTAGACCAGGCTGGCCTCGAACTCAGAAATCCTCCTGCCTCTGCCTCCCAAGTGCTGGGATTAAAGGTGTGCGCCACCACCGCCCGGCTGGTTCTTTATTCTTATTGCTCTTATTGCATGCATATATGTATATGGATGTATATTTCTAAATGTAACCTTTCATATGTTAGAACCTAATTTCACCAACATGACTGCCCAAACATGAGCTGAACAAGCATGAGTAGTTGTTCGGCCAGTAGACAAGCCGTGGCCCTACACAAAGAACCAAAAAATCATTTTAAATGGAGGGTTTTTTTTCCTTTATAACTTATTTCTTTTCAGATAGAATACTGGGATTTTTCTGCTTGTGTGTGGGTGAGCTGCTGTTTTGAAAGACTTTTAACATATTTCTATTTAGTAATATATATGGATGCCTCTGATTCCTACGTAAATCTCAAGGAGACAGAATATTTTCTGCTAAAACCTATAGTTTTCAGTAAGAATGCGACTAGAAGTTAGTGATACTGATCCTCTCGTAGGAAGGGTTGCTAGTGGCTGTATGACAGACGGAGGAGGAAATGCCATTTTATTTCAATTTTGTGTCATATACATGGGTTTTGTTTTTTTTGTTTTGTTTTGTTGTTTGGTGGAGTTTTTTTGGGTTTTTTGTGTTTTGTTTTTTTTTTAAGATTTATTTATTTTTATATGTAAGTACACTGTAGCTGTCTTCAGATGCACCAGAAGAGGGCGTCAGATCTCTTTACGGATGGTTGTGAACCACTATGTGGTTGCTAGGATTTGAACTCAAGACCTTCAGAAGAGCAGTCCGTGCTCTTAACTGCTGAGCCATCTCTCTAGCCCCTAATTTTTTGGTTTTTCGAGACAGGGTTTCTCTGTGTAGCCCTGGCTGTCCTGGAACTCACTTTGTACACCAGGCTGGCCTCGAACTCAGAAATCCTCCTGCCTCTGCCTCCCAAGTGCTGGGATTAAAGGCGTGCGCCACCACCGCCCGGTGTTTTTTTGTTTTTGGGTTTTTTTTTTTTTTTTGCTTGTTAATTTGTTTCAAAAATAAACATTATCAACCTTTAAGATTAAAAAGGATTTGCAGGCCTGAATACCTGAGTCCAGTCCCTTTTTAAAAAGAGAACTTCCTAAATCTGACCTCCATAATCTGTGGTACCCAGGCACCTACCATCACAGATACCCACTCAATAATGAAATAAAAGTTATATATTAAATCAAATCATTAATTACATAATACTCAAAATGATAAGCAGCTTGATATGTTTTAAAGTGCATTTTGGTCATTGGTGTATGTCATGAAAGATTTAAGTGCACTGCTACAGGAATGTAACATCAACTTTTACATGAATTTCCTAACTACGTAGGAAATTCTCCATCACTTGTACATGAGACTGGATTGTTGTTATCTGCAAAAGAAAGGCAGTTAAGTCCAGAGATATTCATTGGTTAATAACACTTAATATTCTTGTAGAGGACCAAAGTTTAGTTCCCAGTACCCACTTTGGGTGTCAAACCAGTGCCTGTAACTCCACATGTATAAGATCTGATGCCGCTGGGCAGTGGTGGCGCACGCCTTTAATCCTAGCACTTGGGAGGCAGAGGCAGGCGGATCTCTTAGTTCGAGGCCAGCCTGGTCTACAGAGCGAGTTCCAGGACAGCCAGGGCTACACAGAGAAACCCTGTCTCGAAAAACAAAAAAAAAAAGAAAGATCTGATGCCTTCATTTGTACCAATGTTAGTGTACACTGTGTGCCGACACAGAAGCAGACATTTGCACATACATACATTTTTTTAATGAAGAAATTATCAGCTGGGTATATGGTACACATCTTTCGTCCCGGCACTCGGAGAAGAAATAGATAAATCTCAGAATTCAAGGGTGGCCTGGTCTACAGAGTGATTTCCACAATGGTCAGGGCTACACAGAGAAACCCTGTCTCAAGAAACCAATAAAATAGTCTTTAAAGCATAGTAATTAAAGCTATCAAATCTCAAATTTAAGAAAACTGTCTTAAATGCATCTTAACTCTTAGGTTCTATAGGAAATTATGAGGTTAGAGAGCCTTCCCTATATATTATTCAATTTTGTGTATAGTTAAGCATACAAATTTAGCTTTTAATTATAAAGAGATGGCAAAATATGCTTTTTAGAATTTGTTGTAGGCTAATGATTGCAGGTAGTCAGAGTCTGGCCAAGTATGGTAATGTGGTACTTTATTCTCTGACTGCCTAATAGTCAGGACAGGACTCACAGGTCCAGTTCATGTTGTACTGAGGGCAGTGCAGTCATTCAGCCATCCTCCAGAGTGACTTCCTGTCTGCTCCTGTGTTTGTAATGTATAGCTCTGGATACTACCTTAAAGCTTAGGGTAAAATACTTTCTCACCCCCACACAATTTGCTTAACATAGGAAAGTTTTGCATTAGGGTGTTGGGTGCTAAAGAAAAAAATGCTTATCTTTCATAGCACAGACAGGACAGTGAGAACAGATGTGAGGAAAATATCTTGGTTGCTCATTTTAGCTCATCTAGGATCTCAGTTCAGGTATGTAGGTATATAGGTAGGTATAGCTTATCGAGAGTCTTTGTTTTGGTGGGCGTAGTGATGCACACTTTTAATTTCAGCACTTGGGAGTTAGAAGAAGGTGAATTACTGTGTGTTCTAGGGTAGCCTGGTCTATTTAGTAAGTTTCAGGACAGCTTGTCTTGCAAAACCAACAAATCTACAGCTATGTCATATATGTATGTTACAGAGTCACTGCTTAGATAGTCTGTGCTGTATAGCCTCTTCTTGGTAGGTTCATTTATTGGAAGCATGTGCTCTGAGAGAGATTTCCTCTAATTCTTAAGACTGGAGCCTGGGCAGGCACCTTAAGAACCTCCCATGGGCCATAGAGTGGGATGCAAATATATATTTATCTGCTGTTTTATAACTTAGGGGCAAATAGGACATTATTATCTTATTTTAACCAAAAGTCTCAGAATTGTGTAGACTTCTGTCCTATTTCTCCAGTGAAATATGAATCTGACACTGGAAAACTTAGCAGGTCGGTTTGCTTCCTCTAAGGCCCCTTCCTTCTCAGCTTCCCCAACACAGTTGCTTTAAGACTTTTTTTTTAACATGATTGGTTTCATTTATTTAAGTAGCAGTAAATAGTTTTAAATTTTCTTTTAGAATTAAATAATGAATATGAAGTTGCTTGTTTTTCTTCTAAAGACTTAAAGCAGATGTTCTCTTGGGTCTTAATTAGTGCATAATTGAAAATACAGATTTTATATGGGAGTTCTATGGTGTGGAGATCATATGACAATTTGTGAGAGTAGATTCTCATTGTCTCATGGTTTCTGTAGGTTGATTTCAGTATTTCAGGTTAAAAAAAACCAAGTACCTTTACCCACTAAGCCATTCTGATGGCTCCTTTAAAAAAACATCAGGGTATTTTTGCCCCCTCCCCCTTCGGAGAGTTTTACTTTTTTGTTTGTTTGTTTATTTGTTTGTTTGTTTTTCTGTGTATAAAAACCAGAAATTTTATGTGATAGAACCAAGGAATGTTTTTACTTTCAACTGAAATAAATCTTTGGAAGAATAAAAGTAGAGACCTAAAGTTTATTCCTCTAAATCTCAACTTTAGCGCTATTTTTTTGTTTGTTTGTTTTAATAATTGGAATGGTCTTTTCCCTTAGCACCTGGCGGCTGTCGAAGAAAGAAAGATCAAGTCCCTGGTTGCTCTCCTGGTTGAGACACAGATGAAGAAACTAGAGATCAAACTTCGACATTTTGAAGAGCTGGAGACTATTATGGACAGAGAGAAAGAGGCTGTAAGTAAGGGAATTAACATGGGGATGTTTTGAAGAATTAAAGCTGATGTGCCCTTCAGAGATAGATGTTATATAGTATTAGAGTGGCCTGTTCCATTGGTCTCTAGATATTTTGTTATTTCCTGTATTTGATGAACTAGTGATTGTAAATAATGGTTTTCTGTCTACCTTATAATCTTTAACTCTTTGTATGTCTTATCTGTGAATATACTTCTTATTAAAATTTCCCTTTTATGAAAGTTGATTCTTATACTGATTTGCCTATGTGTCGGTGAAGTAAAACCTTATAAACTCACTTTCTGGTTCAGGATTTTCTGTTCCGGATTTTCCTGCTTTTAATATACAGGCCCATTTTTCTACAGTGTCCTCCTTACATTTGACCTTTGACTTTATCTCTCTCACTCCTTCTTCCCTCTTCTATAGGTTGACTGGTAGCTGGAATTAGGCTGAGGTTGATCCCCAAGCAGCATTTGCCAGAGCTGCTTCCATGTAAATGTACATGAATGCCTTGATACACACAGACTGCAGCTGAACAAGTCCACATGCAGCCTTGCACTAGTAAGCTGCTAGCCTTGTGAACTTGCTAGTTGTGTCAGTCCCTGTGTAGGTGAACTCATACTCTAATTTATCTTCTGAAAAGTCGTTAACAGAACTACAAACATAAACGTACTCATTATTTTAATTGTCCTTGTTGAAGAGTCCAACAGTGATGCTGATCAATCAGTGCTGATAGCCCTTCCTACAGGCACTGGAGCCTGGTCAGGCTACTGAAGAGCCTCTGGTGGGCCAAATGAGTATGAAGGTGCTTGTTTTTGTTCTAAAGACTTAAAGCAGATGTGGGCTACACTACTGAGGATGGAAGCTAAGCATCCTGCTCAGAAATTTCGTTTCCCTTTGAAAGACGCAAGGAATGACCACTAGGATGAGCCGGCAACTGGGTCAGAGTCTAGGCAGTGTTCAAGAGGAATCGCTTTGTATAGTGGGGACACCACACTAGAGAAATGGAGGTAGATTGGACAGGAGCCCTCGTGAGGCAGTATCTTAGATCAGAAGCCTTCCACATGAAGGAAGTAGTAATTTTCCAGATGTATTTTTGAAGGTAAAGCTAACAGGATATCTTTACTAGCGGGTTGTAAATTTTAAAAGATTTGTTCTGGTTTGTGATTTCACAGTCTCCAGAGGAGTTATGTTTAACTTTGCTTTTCTTTCTTTCTTTCTTTTTTTTTTTTTTTGTCTAACCTATTAAGTTTTTTTTCCCCTCTTATGTGAATGGGTGTTTTGTCAAATGTATGTCTGCACTGTGTGCATGATGTGCCCAAAGAGACCAGAACAGAGTGATGGATCATTCCCTGGAACTTGAGCTGCAGATGGTTGTGAGCTGCCATGTTGGTGCTGTCAATAGAACCTAGAGCCTCTGGAAGAGCAGTCAGTGTACTTAACCAGTGAGCCATCTCTCCAGTCCCTTTGTTTTCTTATTATTTCACATAAATTAATTCGTTTATACTGCCCTTAATAATTTAACCTATTTTTGGCCTGGACACCATTACATTGCATTGTTTGTGTCTGTGTGACTTAGAAATCTATACATTAGTCACATGTTCCTTTCTTCTTTCCGAGATATGGTCTCTCTATGTAGCCCTGGCTATCATGGAACTCACTCTGTAGACCAGGCTGGCCTCAAACTCACATAGATCCACCTGCCTCTGCTCCAAGTGCTGGGATTAAAGGTATACCCTCTGCCCAGCCCACAGGTTCCTTTCTAAAGCATACTGCAACAAGCCCAAAATCAAAATGGTGTAGACTCAGCTTCAAACACACACAGTGTAATAGGCTGGCTATGTGTTTCTTTAACTTGATTTTTTTCATCCATTAATCTCCTTTACGGTCACCAACTATTGAAACAGAAATTGCTTCTTAAATTGTTCTGAGGCTTCTCAGCTGATACTTGAGTACTTGGCAGTACATATGGATGTTTAGTCATAGTCCCCTTGCCATTTTTTCCACCCCCTCCTCTTGCTTTACCCAAATAGAGGCAGGGAGAAGATCTTTGTCTGAGCTTAGGCTACCCTTGCAGCTGTGTTTATGTTGAGTATCTGAATGCTGAAGAATGCGCCGTTGTGGGCTCCCCTTGGATGACACTGTACAGAGGTAACTAACCCTCATCTGTGTCATGGAGAAAGTTGACAAGTTCACTAACACTTTACTTACATGAGTAATTTGTGTTGCTTTTCATCTATGTTCCTAGGAAATGGGGTGACAGAATAAATTCAGGTATCCATACAGGCAGAGCCTCACATTGCTGGGAATGCCCTCTTTGGGTGGTGGTTTTTGTTTCTTTGTTTTGTTTTGGTTTTGTTTTGTTTTTTGAGGTAGGGTTCATTCAGTAGTGACAGCTGACCCCAAGCTCATGGTACTTCATCTGCCTCAGCTTCTTTGGTGCTGGGCTAGATTCATGAGCTACCACTTGGCCATGTTGTATCTTTTTTTTTTTTTTTAACAGTTGATGAGTTTCTAGCCTTTTGGTGGTGGGGTTTCAAGATAAGATTTTTGTGTGTGTGTAGCCCTGTCTTGTCCTGGAATTTACTATTTAGAACAGGCTGGCCTTGAACTCGAAATCTGTCTGCCTCTTTATTAAGTGCTGGGATTAGACATGCAGTACCATGCTCAGCCGAGCTTCTATTCTGACTCAAGCTTACATTTTCAATTTTTTTTTTTTGTTTTTGTTTTTCGAGACAGGGTTTCACTGTGTAGCCCTGGCTGTCCTGGAACTCACTTTGTACACCAGGCTGGCCTCGAACTCAGAAATCCTCCTGCCTCTGCCTCCCAAGTGCTGGGATTAAAGGCGTGCGCCACCACCGCCCGGCTCAATTTTTTTTTTTTTTTTTTTTTTTTTGGTTTTTCGAGACAGGGTTTCTCTGTGTAGCCCTGGCTGTCCTGGAACTCACTCTGTAGACCAGGCTGGCCTCGAACTCAGAAATCCACCTGCCTCTGCCTCCCAAGTGCTAGGATTAAAGGCGTGCGCCACCACCGCCCGGCTTCAATTTTTTTTTTTTAAACAATGAAAAAGAGAGGCTAACAATTGGATCTTCTATGTCTTGGAGTCTAGTTTCCCTAGAACTATTTGAATAGTCTTTTCTTTATTTCTCTTTTGTCTTGGCACCTTTATCAAATACTAGGTACCTATGTGGGTTTATACATATATAGTCTTTAAATTTGATTTGATTTTAAAAAGTGAAATGTCAGGGATACTTGGTGGGGTCAGGATGTATCAGCTTTTTAAAATCTGCTTCTGCCTTACTATAACAGACATGTGCCTAGGGCATTTGGGAGTCCAGAGCCATCTGGAGTCAGTTGGAAACTGCAATCTGGGCCCTAACTCTCACCTCAGGGGACTCGTTTGTCCTACATTAAAGCTTTGGCTTTAAACTGGGTTTTCTTTTCAGGTGTATGTATGTGTATTTAATCACTTGCCTTTTTTACTTACTTTTTTGTTACATAATTACTTCCTTTTAATTACTTTGTGTATGTCAAGAAGCCAAGAAGGGTGAGGCCAGGACATTGCTCTGATTTAGGGGGGGGTGAGGGGCGTCTAGCCTGGGTTATAAGACCTAGTCAGAAGCCTTGTTCTTCAAACCCAACCCTGCCCCACCTCTTAAAAAAAAAAAAATAAATAACAATGTTTATAAATAATTAGTATAATTGAGGGTAGGTGGTATTGTTTTTCTGGTGATGATAATGTGTTTTGATGCAAGATCTACATGCTATTTTCAAACTGGTAATTCCCCTGCTTTAAATATCAAGGACTAGGACTAAAGACACAGTCCACCATTTTTACTTCTTTCTTCCCATTTTCCTTTCCTAAGAGGCTTTTTTTGTTTGGTTGGTTGGTTGGTTTTACTTCTTACATTGAAGCCATCAATGAACCTAAGCTACCAAGAAATGCTAGTTAAGAAGACAAAACAGGGTGAGACAACAGATTAGAGTCAGCACAAGCTTATTTACAAAGCAAATCTATCCCTACCTCTGTAGTTCTTAAATCACATTGGGACTACAAGGCAAGCTGTGTGGAACAGTAGTGACTCAAGAACATGGCTAAAAGATTCGTTTCTTGTAACCTTGTGTCTGACCTCAGGAGATTGCAAAATCCTTACTTTCCTGGAGAGAATACTTAGAAACACGCAAGCAAGGCTGTGGTCAACCTCACACTGTTCTTGTATTATTTGGTCATCCAGAATTGAATTTTTTGAGAATTCTCTCCATATTTACATCCTAGATCCTTTCTTGTGTAAAAATGTCCATCTGAACAGCCCTCAGGATGTGGACTTGAGCATCTCCCACCTCCACCTGTCTTCCTCTTCCCTCACACGTAGCTCCTGTGACATTTCATCCCTCAGGCCTCCCCCTGCTTCTCCCACTGCCACAGTAGATCACCTCTGACAGTATTTGTAAACTAGTTGTCATGCTTACTCCACCTAGTTTTTGCTTTATTGTGTTTATTAATATTTATTCACAGAACTGGCTCCTCCCAAAAGCCAAAAGGTTGCATTTCCTTTCCATTACATTTGAGTGGCTGAAAATAGTGGTAGTCAACAGTAGTAAAATAGTGGTAGTCAACAGTAGTAAAATATGAGCCTTACATGCAATTGACTTGTGCCAGCTGTGTTACAAATGTTTAAAACAACTGAAATTACAATAATTTAATATGACAATTCTAGTTCTACTTGTAATCAAAATGACTTTGTTGTTTCACTGGAGAGTAGCATGTTTCAGCTGGGAAGGTACTTTTAACCTGAGATTACTCCCCAGGATCCACAAGCGAGGTAGAACCAGTTCCGTCCAGTCATCTGCTGTTCTCCCTGTGTGCTTATCTCTGTTCATTTTGATTTCAAGTGCTCAGTACCTAGGTGATGCTGTAGACAGAGCAATAGACAGGGACTCCAGTGAGAGCTCGTGTGGAAGATGACGGATGCGTCACTACTGAGAAAAACTAACCTCCAAGAAGGACCTTGAACTTTTTTTTTTTTGTTTTGTTTTGTTTTTTCAAGACAGGGTTTCTCTGTGTAGCCCTGGCTGGCTGTCCCGGAACTCACACTGTAGACCAGGCTGGTCTCGAACTCAAATCCACCTGTCTCTGCCTCCCAAGTGCTGGGATTAAAGGTGTGTGCCTCCACTGCCCGGTGACCTTTAACTCTTGATATCCCCACTTCCACCACCTGGGGGTTTTTAGGTTGCCCACTCACCCGTCCGTCCGTCTGTCTGTCTGTCTGTCTGTCTGTCTGTCTGTCTGATGTACATGAGTATACTACACTGTAGGTATCTTCAGACACCAGAAGAGAGCATCAGATCCCATTACAGATGTTTTTGAGTCATCATGTGGTTGCTGGGAATTGAACTTGGAACCTTTGGAAGAACAGTCAGTGGACTTAACCTCAGAACCATCTCTCCAGCCCCAATTTTATTTATTTCTTCTTGTGGCATTTGGATCTGAACCCAGGGCTTTATGCACATGCTTTGCCACTGAACTATATGCCATTTTCTAGCCCTCAATATTGAAATGCTTGTATTTCTCAAGTTCCATAAAAAATTTTATTTAATTAGTCAAAATATGTGAATCTGTCACTCGGTGTAATTTTAACTTAGATTTGCTTTGCCATACCATTCAAACGTTCCATATAGGAAAACAAAAAATATGTGTGCACCTAAGGTTATGTGGCCTCTGCGACATTTTATACTCTAAAATAAATAGTGACCAAAGCATCACATCCAGAAGGAAGCACCCGGGAAGCCTGAGCAGGTTTGACACACTGCCTGTGAGGAACAAGTAGCAAACTTAAGTATTTTAACCTTTGCCAGCCCAGCTAGGTGTGCTGGGGCATGTCTTTAACCATGACACTTGGGAGGCAGAGGCAGGCAGAGTTCTAGCCAGCAGTGCATCCTGTGAGATCCTGTGAGACTCTTCCAGTAAATGAATAAAATAATACCTACAGGCTTACCCAGACACAAAGGCAAACGACTCTATTCTAGCTATTTGAAAGCTTAGAAAAGAGGATCATTTGAGCCCAGGAATGCAGCGGCAGCCTGAACGACATAGCTACATACTGTCTGTAGTACTACTCATAATAATTAGTCTCATACTACTAATGATAATAATGTGATAAAGATGATAATGAAGGAGGAGTAGAAGATAACGTCTCAGTCTTTCAAAAGTAGGGCCGAAGAGCATTTGCCCCAATGCTGTACAGTACAAGGAAAAACCTATTTTAGACTAAACATAGGACCATTCCTGGTAAGGTGTGAATGGAACTGAGACAATCAAATAAATGTCCTACTTGTCACACAATCCTGAGAAACCTCTTGATAGCATTTTTCTTTCTACTTTGTTACAGCTAGAACAACAGAGACAGCAGTTGCTTACTGAGCGCCAGAACTTCCACATGGAACAATTGAAATATGCTGAACTACGTGCTCGGCAGCAAATGGAGCAGCAGCAGCAGCACGGCCAGACACCTCAGCAAGCACACCAGCACTCGGGAGGACCTGGGATGGCCCCGCTTGGAGCAGCAGGCCACCCTGGCATGATGCCTCACCAGCAGCCCCCTCCATACCCCCTGATGCACCATCAGATGCCACCACCCCATCCTCCCCAACCAGGTAAGAGGAAAGCTTTGCTAACAGGACACATATGTCCATTTTACCACACAGATCATCATCGAACATGCCAAGGAATCATTTCTCACAAAACCTTTTGAAATTTTCCAGTTTCATCTACAAAATCATAGACAAGTGAGTTTGTTACCATCACATAACTCTAGGCAGTTATTTCCAATGTCCTCTCTATAACATGCCTTTTCAGTGAGTACATCAGCCTCCAAATCAGCTTTGTGTCCCAGAGTTTCCTAATAATGTAACCAATATGCTAGGCATGGTGATCATGCCTATGTTTTAACATTTATAAGACAGAGACTGGCTGGTGATGAGTTCCAGGTCATTCTAGGTACATAATGAGACCCTGTCTACTGAGCCCTAGCACCAGGTTGGGAAACATTCTTAGACTCTGTATATACTGCATCTGTTCAAGGAAACTTGCAAGACACAATGAACTTTTCATGACTCATTTCCCTTTCTTTATTCTCATGGATATGAGAAAATTGGATACCATTTTTTTCATAGTTGTCCTATGAACTTGTATCATTTTTACAAGTGTACTTTTTATTTACCTCAATCATAAATGTTTCCTAGATCCAGAGCTTATTGAAATGAAATGCAAATCTTCTCTCCAACATATTCAAAAGAAGCAATTGAAGCCTCAGAAATCCCTAACACATGAGTTCTTAATAGAAAAGATTTCTGAATGCTCTTCCAGAAGTTATCAATCATATTTGCTTGTCGAAGCCATAGTTGAATACGCTTGTGTTCTAACAGCTTATATTATCAATATATGATTCTTATTGACAGGCCAAAGTATACTTTGTTTAATTTTACTGGTTTTAACTTAAAAAAAAAAAGTAGGCATAACTGGGTGTGGTCATACAGGTCTTTAATCCCATCACCCACAAGGCTGAGGCAGGAGGATTTCTGAGTCCAAGGCCAATTTTGTCTACATAGTATAAGTTCAAGGACAGCCATGGCTGTGTAGTGAGACCCTGACTCAAACAGGCAAATGGGCCTGGGGGATGATGGCTCAGTGGTTAAGAGCACTAGCTGCTCTCTCTTCCAGAGGACCCAGGTTAGTCTCTGTCCACACCACCATGAACTCGCCTAATACTATAAAGAAGACTTAGGTTCATTTCCAAACTCTTGCACAGACATGCATGCAGCTAAAGCATCACATGTATATAAGAATATAAATGTTTTTAAGACCTGTAGTGACTAGGGGAAATTTTTGATTTTCAGGTGCACACACCTGAAAATTTACATTAGGTACTCTGTTATCATCATCAGATTTTTCATTTGATTTTAGTATGTTTCTGGAGATCATCTTTGAAATCTGACATGCTCACACCACAGGATACTTTCCACCTCTCTGAACACTTCAATGAATCTTAAAATCTCTGTATAAGAGCTTCATTTTGGATCTGGAGAGATGGCTCTGTGGGTAAGAGCACTGACTACTCTCGCAAAGGTCCTGAGTTCAAATCCCACCAACCACATGGTAGCTCACAACCATCTGTAATGAGATCTGACACCCTCTTTTGGTGTGTCTGAAGACAGCTACAGTGTTCTTAAGTATAATAATAATAAGTAATTTTTTAAGAGCTTTATGATTTTGTCCAGTGATAGGTTTTTAAAATATACATATCCTCAACAGGACTGCAATGTCACTTTCCAAGCACAGTGATTATTTCAAAATATAGGTGCTATGCTGGGCGCCAGGCTCTGACCATAGTCTCAGCTGCTGTTTGTGCTGCACTGCCCTGTTCCACCCACATCAGTCTATCCCTCCCTCGGTGCCCTTGCTCGGCAGTTGACCACCTGATCCAGGGCAAGGCGGCCTAGCCTTATAGGAGCCAGGGCTGCCTGGCTGCCAGGGGCTGAGAGGCAGTCACAGGAGACCTTAGATGTAGCTCTTCCTAGTGAGGTAGTACCGGCAACTGTGGTGATAAAATCACCTTTACAAGACAAGATGCCAAAATTGGCTTTTCCACATCACATATGTAATGGAAAGGATCATTCATTATGAGAGAGGCTAATTTTTAAATTTTTGCCAAGCCGTTTTTATGTAAGTTTGTGTACACACACACTTGGCTATACAGTGGTTCAGTAAGGTTCCTAAAAGTTGTTCTTGTTGTTTAATGCTTATCCTTGCATTCATACAAATCACATACATAAAATATTAAGATATAAAGTAATATACATTTGAGAGAACATACAAATGTGTTACCTCTGTAGCAGTCCCCCATGTTCTTCATCTCTGGCCCTCCCAGGACACTACTCTCAGGACTTCCAACCATAGTTTATTGGTTGTAATCATTGTGATTTTCGTCTGGCTTTCTTAATGCCATCTAAGATGTGTGTGTGCTGTTCTGAGTGACTTGTCCTTCTGTTCACTCTGCAGTGTTCCTCTGTTACCACTCTTATTTGTGAATTCTTTTAGTGAAGGTTGGATTGCTTTTCAAACTTAAGTCATATGAATAGCTAATTCGGTTGTCAACAAACAGAATCATATCTGCACACATTTCTATTGTACGCATATTGTATGTATTGGATTGAGAATAGTTATAAAATATGCATATGATCATATTAGTAGATGATGCCAAAATGTTTCCAGGACTTTGGACCTGTTTATAAACTTTTATCATATGAATATAGTCATTTTCTGTTTGGTGGGTTAGTTTGATTTTTATATTTTGGGTTTGTTTTGGTTTTTTGCTTAATTTACTCTGTTAGTAGAATTAATAACAGCATCCAAAGTTGGTAGTGTGTCTACAATCCCTGTATTCAGGAAACAATACAATAGCACAGAACTTGTAACAAACTTTTCGTTACAAGTTCTGTGCTAGCCAGAGGTACATAGCAAATTAATTTCAAAAAGGAAGCCAGCCAGGTTGGACCGTGTGCACCTATAATCCCCAGAACTCAGGAGACAGACTGGAGATTCACTATAAATTCAAGATCAGGTAGGACTACATAGTAAGACTTGTCTTTAAAAAAGAAAAGGAAGCTGATTGCTGGCACAAGCCTTTAATCCGAGCACACTGGAGGCAGAGGCAGGTAGATCTGAGTTTGAGGCCAGCCTGCTCTACAGAGTGAGGTCCATGATGGCCAAGGTTGCACAGGGAGAAAAAAAAGAACTGGAGAGATGGCTCCACAGTTAAGAGCACTGACTGCATCTCCAAAAAAAAAAAAAAGAAAAGAAAAAAGAAAGCAGCCAATCCACTTTTGCTGTTTTACTCATGTGTTTTGGTCAGATTCTCAATGTATAGTCCCAACAGGCCTCAAACTCAGAAAGATGTGCCTGCCTCTGCCAGAGCTTCTGTCAGTTCTTTCAACTGAAGCTGGTGAGCTGAAGGCTGTCTTCTCCTCTGATTTGTCGGTGATAAAACTTGATACTTGTAAGCAAGTCTGTACGGTCTTGTTTTTTATCATGACAAACATGATAACATGAAAAACTATAGTCACTTTGGAAGAGGGATCTTCAGTTGAGGAATTGCTTAGATCCTATTGGCCTGTAGGCCGGCCTGTGGTGCGTTGTCTTGCTTGCTGGGACTTAGCCCACTGTGGGCAGCACTGTCCTTTGGGCAGGTGGTCCCTAGATGTACAAGAACATTAGCTGAGCAGGAGCCAGAGAGCAAGCCTGTTAGCAGCTTTCCTCCATGGCTTCTGCTTCAGGATTTGGTATTGAACCACTGCAATGATTTCTGTTGAAATAACTATTTTCTTCTCCAAGTGGGCTTTGCTTGTAGATTATTGCAGCAACACAAGGCTAATTAACACAAAAACCCTTTCAACTAACACTTTCTGAGTTTCAGAAGAGTTTACAGATGAGCTGGGCACAGTGACCCATGACAGCTCTAGGGAGTCAGGTAGATTGCCAGTCTGGGCTACATAGCAAATTCCAGGCCAGCAGTGGCTTCATAGTGACCTTTCTCATCAGTGCCACTAGTAATAACAGTAAGGTCCAATCGTTCAGAAGGCAGAGCATTCAGAACCTGTGCTTCCTCATAGGAATGTGATTCCCCAACGCAGAAAAAGACAAAAACCACACATCACAGCATTTACATTAGGACCCGAGGTAACGGGATCGGTCAGATAACAGGGGAGTGTTTGGTTTTGGCCAGAATGTATGTGGTGTGAATGGGCAGGAAAACCTTATGTCAGGTGACTGAAAGTGGGAGAAAGGAGACAAGACATATTTGTTGCTGAGTTTTTTAATTCGTGAAACTTTTTAGAGGAAGTTTACTTCCTATGCAACCATGAATACCGGAGGTCAGGTCCCAACACCTACAGAAGCCAGGTGTGCTCCTTTGCAAACCTGTAACCCCATCACTGGGGGACAGGGACAGAAAGCTCGCTGTGACTTGGTGGGTAGCAGTATAGCTGAAAAACACGATCTCCAGGTTCAGAGATCGGATGGATGCACACACACACACACACACACGAGTTCATTCATGTGTGAAAGCCCACACCTGTAATCCACCTCTTGGGAGGTAGCGACAGAAGGACCAGCCACAACTGCAAACATGAAATTATTGTTCATTGTTGTGAGTCTCCTAGTCGGTGAGTACAGATGGAGGGCCGGTTACCTAGTAGCTGATGCCCACTTGATCAGCTGCACCTCTGTACCAATTGCATATGTAATCTTGTTTCCCCAGACATTGCGTGGGTGTGGGTGTGTGTCCCAAGATTTTTTTTTCATAACAAACAAAAAATAAATTATATGTAGTAGCATATAGCATAGTGTTTATTTTGATTTTATTTATTTTTATTGCTTTTATTATTTTATTTTGTATATCTGGAGGTTTGGTCTACATGTATGTATCACTTGCGTGCCTTGAGCCCATAGAAGCCAGAAGGGGGAGAGCCTTGCATCTCCTGGAATTGGAGTCATAGGTGGTTGTGAGCCAACAAGTGGATGTTGGGAAGTAAACCCTGGTCCTCTGGAGAGTAAACTAGTTCTTTTAACTGCTAAGTCATCTCCATCCCTGGTTTTTATTATATTTAATTATGTGTGTCTCTATGTCTGTGTGTGCAGGTGTTAGGGTGAATGCAGGTACCCTTGGAGGCTGGAGCCAGAGGCTTTGGATACTCTTCAGCTGTAGTTAGAGGCAGTTATGGGCCACCAAGCATGGTGCTAAGAACTGTGCTTGGGTTCCCTGGAAGAGCAGTGTGTGCTCTTAAACATTGAGCTGTCTCTCCATCTCTCCACCCCAAAGTGTCTCTGCTGTACGGTTGGCACATCTATTTTTACCTTATCTTTCGTTTTGCTGAATTTGTTAAAAGAGACAGTGCTGCAGTTCATCATCTCCCCTGAAGCTGTAAAATGGTACCTAACAGTTTCTCAACTTAACTGCTGGGGCTGGAAAGATGGTTTGGTGGGTAGAGCACTGGCTGCTCTCCCAGAGGACCCAGGTTCAGTTCCCAGCACACGCACTGCAACATCCACCTTTCTGTACCTCCAGTTCCAGGGCTTCTGTCATCCTTACACAGACATGTGGGGGCAAAATCATAAAATAAAAATAAATTATTATGTACTTTTTTAAATTAGTAGGCTATTTGTTAAGAAAAGAAAAATCTTTACAAAAATGTAACTGCTTCTGCCTGTAATACACTACAGGCTAAGCATTCATTATATCAGTTGTTAAAGATTTCTTTTTCTTTTCTTTTCTTTTTTTTTTTTTTAATATATGTCTTAAAGGTAGTTCTCTGCGCCATGTGACTTCCAGGTGTGGAACTTAGCCTCACTACAGCCCCTCACTCGCTGACGCACCTCATTGGCCCAGCTGCAGTCTTGACCGAGTCATTTGTTGGTGTTGCCAACTGTTTGACTTTGTGGTATCCACAAATACATGAATAACCACCGGCGAGTTTGGCCTGCTAGGTGACCAGTGCATGTGGCCCAGGTGGCAGTCACACCTGCCTAACATGCCCAAGGCCCTGTAGTCCATCTATAGCATCATCGAAAAAGAAAGTAATGAGTGTAGTTTGGTGAAAAGATGTTATTTCTATAAAATGTTATTTCAATAACAAAAGTCAGACGTTTCTTTCAGGTGAGGCACTTGGCTTACTGTGTTTTGTTTTCTTGAAATAAAAACCAGAGGGTCTCAATGTGGTCCAAAGCAGCTGCCTCTAGTCCACGGTCTTCCTTGCTCAGGCTCTTGCCTTCGCCTGACCTTGCTAATGGGGAAGAAGCCTCTGAGGATCCCGGGCTTCCCTCGCTTGCCCCCAGTTGTGTTATTTCCGTTCTGGGGCCTCAGCCAGAGGGTGGGTGTCTGCACATAGTTAGACTTTGCGTGGCTCACAGAGGTAGAAGTGGGCGTTTCACCTCTGGAGCTGTGGGTATGTGGGTACTCAGTAGCCAGTGTGAGTACTGCGGCTGTGTTTGAGTCCTCTTGAAGAGCAGCGGGTGCTCTTAACTGCTGCGCCATCTCTAAACCAGCCCTTTTTTCTCAGTTAAACCCATGGGAAATGACGTATTCACGAACAGTACTGTGGACTCAGCTCCACACTGAAAGGGAAGGAGAAATGGCTCATCACCTCCGGCTCCTTTTGTAGTCTGTGGCCCTTATACGTCCAATAGATAATAAAGCTGCCATGCTGCTCTCCAGAGTAGAGAACAGTAAGGCTCAGTCCTTAACAGAGCATCTGTGACGGGCGCCCCAGGAAGCTGCTGGGGGGAAGAAGCCTCTGAGGATCCCGGGCTTCCCCTCACTTGGCCCCAATAGTGTTACTTCCGTTCTCCTGGGGCCTCAGCCAGAGGGTGGGTGTCTGCACATAGTTAGAAGTGGATGGATGGCACACAGCTTAAGACTAGATGTTCACGGCTCCCTTTCCCACCTTACTATTCCAATGAATAAAAATAAAATCCTTAGCTAATATCTCATTAGACATGATAGGTGTAAGGCTTTAGTAAGAGATCTAATAAACATGGGAGTGAGAGGGTTTTTCTACTAGCTAAATCTAATTTTAGCAAACCTTTCCATTTCCCAGGCTTCAGATGCCTGCTGTTTAAAAAATGTTTGTATGTAGGTCAGACTCCCACCATCCTGTGCTTTGCCAGTGCTGTTTTGAAGCTTGCTCGCTGTCTGTCCTCCCTCTGCTCCCTCCTCTCACCTCTTCTTCTTCCTCCACGCTCAGAAATTAGAGAGAGAGAGAGAGTGTACGTACACATTTTGCTTAGCAATATCTTGGTATTTCAAGTTTATGTGAATTGTCCTTCAAGCTTGTAAGAATTAGTAAGAATATATTAACTGTTGTTTTTTTGTTGTTGTTTTTTATCTTTTAAGTAGTGATACTTGTGTCAAGTATCCCAACCCCAAAGAAAAGGATCTTTAGATATGAGTAAACAAAACATTAATTTTTTTTCTTCTTTCCAGTCCTCTTAATTCCTATTTCAAATTTGATGTTTTCTACATCACCTTTTTAGAGCTGTGGAGATGGCTCAGTTTGTAAACTGTTGCTAATGGTTCTAGTGTTTATGTAACTGCCTTGTGTGGCATCACACATGTACAGTTCCAGGGCTGGGCAGGTGCAGACAGAGTCCCCAGGGTTTGCTGGCCACCCAGTCTAGTTGAATCTCAGAAGCAGAAGTAATTGTTTTACTCTAACCTTTCCCTTTTTTTGCTTCCACCCACTTTCAATGAGAATGGCTTCATACTCCTATCTATGGCAATAGAAGAGAGAAGATTATTTCTCAGACTTCAGATTTCATAGTACGTCTCGGCACAGGCTATAAGTGGGCTGGCCCTTGTTCACATGTGCAGTGATACAAGCGCAGTGTCTGGAGCCAGGCATACTACATCCTCAGACCCAGCTCCTCATTTCCTGCTATATATTGCTCAGGTAGCTATTCACTTAACTTCTTCCCCTTTCCTCAGCAGGCAAAACAATCTTACTGAGATTGGATGAATTTGTGCTTTTAAAGCTCTTAAAATGCTGGAACATAGTAGCATATGTTTCATGCATTAGATTTCTGGATCATCATAACAAGTTTATCACTCATCTCCTGTGACTTAATAGAAAATTGGGCTAGAGATATAACTAGATATAATTAGAGGGCTTGCTGAACATGTATGAAGACTTCAATGTAATATCTAACATTATATAAAAGCAGGCATCAAAACACATATAAAAACCCATACTTGTAATCTCAGCACTCAAAAGGTAGAATCAGGAATATCAGTTTACGGTCATGCTCAGCTACAAAGAGAATATGGGTCTAGCCTGGAATACATATGAGGCCCTGTCTCTAAAAAAGAGAAATTTACTCTCACTGTCTGAAGATTAGGTCTCTGGTACCCAGCCTTGTCATGTTCCATATGAGGGTTCCTTCTAAGTTCCAGTGGTTGCTTGGCATTCCTCTGCTTGCAGCCCTCTGTGTTTCTATCCCACTGTCTTCCTGTGCTCTTTCTTAGATATTTGTTACTAGATCTAGGACCTCTCAGAAGATCTGATGTTCTCCTCTCAGTCCACAGTCACACCTGTGCTGCCAGTCAGACTGCTACACACTGAATATCAACCCAACACTTGAAAAGAGTTTTTGCACTTTTTTTTTTCAGTTATCCAAATGTGAATTTTTAGACATTTCCAGGAGCTGGAGAGATGGCTCAGTGATTAAGAACCCTGACTGATCTTCCAGAGGACCCAGCCTCAATTCCCATCACCCACATGGAGTTCACAACTGTCTATAACTCCAGTTTCAGGGAATCTGTTATCTTCACACACACATAGGTGCAAGCAAAATACCAATGCACATGAAAGAAAAATAAAAGAATTTAGAGGCAATTTCCAATACTCACAAATTTTTTTATTTCAAAATTGGGGGTTATTGATGTTGCACTGGGAAAAGGTGCTTTAAAAAGACTGAAGGAGCGTGGGTAGCGCTGCTCACTTGTGGGTGCAGTACTCGGGCTCAGCAGGAGGGAGAAGCCCTCTGAGCTCAAGGCCAATGCGTTCTGTCTAGTCAGTTCTAGGCCGCCTGGGGTTACATAGTGAGACCCTATCTCAAATTAATGAACGAATAGATAAATAGAAATCTTACAGATGTGATAGAATGAAAGTGTTTCATTAGGCAGAGTATTGCATGAGAAGAGACCTGGACTTTGTGAGTTAGATGGCTTGAATATATTATATGATTTCCCCTGCTTGGGGGCTGTTCTCTTGGCTCTCGACTGGGTCCATGGATTCAGCAGACCTTATTTCAGAATCAGTGTGAACCTGAACTGTGTTAAGTGATCCTATACAGTTGTGTGCTATGTCATTCCCTCATGATGGCTCTGTCTTCTTTATGACAATGAGGCTCATAGACTCCTGTCATCTTTCTAAGGCTCTGTCGTAGCCGTTCTTGGTAGAAGCAGCAGCATGAAGATAGATTAGGACTGTGTCACTCTAAAGCTGGTTCCCTTTATCATATGACCAGAAGTGTTCCTCTCTAAGCTAGAGTTTTGTACGTTTGAGTTAAAAATGTATCAGTATGCCAGTAAATCAGACATTATTTGTTCTATCTCCCATCACTAATGTAAGGACACTGGGAAAAGACGAAATTGTTATTTATCTTATTCTCCCTCCTCAGCCCAACCCCGCCTGTGATTTTACCAGTTCTATGCTTCATGGATTCCCTGGGGGAACCTATAGGTCAGAGAGAGGTGGAACTTTGAAATTCCAAGTAGAATCTTTTACAGTGTTGGTTTTGGTCCACCGATTTCCTTTGAAAGTCCTTTCTGATCTCTGGTCTGTGCCAGATGTGATGTGACATGACATGACAAGCCACTGCTCACTTAGAGTAACCAGAGCGAATCTGTTCTTTGCCTGATGCTTTCTCAAAACTGCACTCATTTATTTTTTGCTTGCTTTTTGAGATGGACTCATGTATTTTAGATTGGCTCCATACCCGTTCTGTCTAGCCAGTGGTAACTTTGAAATCTTACTTCTACCTCCCAGATTCTAGGATTATAAGTATATACCATAACACTATTTATGTGGTACTGGGAACTGAACTCACAACCTCTTAGGTATGAGGGAAGCATTCTTCTTTTTAAAGACTTATTTCATGTATATGAATACACTGTTGATGTCTTCAGACACACGAAGAGGGCATCAGATCTCATTATGGACAGTTGTGAGCCACTATGTGGTTGCTGGGATTTGAACTCAGGACCTCTGGAAGAGCAGTCAGTGCTCTTAACCGCTGAGCCATCTCTCCAGCCTGAGGCAAGGGTTCTTAACCAGTCCTATTCATGATCCAATTGAGCCATGACCTCAGCCCTGTAATTCATTCTTAATAGTAACTACCTTTCCTATATTAAAGTTCAGAAGTTAGTCAGTGAACTTTCCTCTTGATTTCCTCTGATCATCAGGTCAGTGAGATAATGAGGGTACTTGCCCTCAAGTTTGGCTATCTAAGTTCAGTCCTCAGACCTCACACACATAACTTGCTCCTGCAAGTTCTCCTCTGGCCTCCATACTTGTACCATGGCGTGTTTGTGCCCATATATCCATATGCTAAATAAATCTTTATTTGACTGTGTCCTACAATCATAGACATTGAGTTGGTTCCTACCCATACCACCCCCAGTACATGTATACTTACAATACTGTAAATCTCTTTCCACAGGTCAAATACCAGGCCCTGGCTCCATGATGGCTGGGCAGCCCATGCCAGGTCGCATGATTCCCACTGTGGCAGCCAACATTCACCCTACTGGGAGTGGCCCTACCCCTCCTGGTATGCCTCCAATGCCCGGAAACATCTTAGGACCCCGGGTACCCCTCACAGCACCAAATGGCATGTGTAAGTAGCACAGTGGGAAGACATTCCCCCAGCATCCTGTTTTGGAAGCTACAGATAAGGAAGAAAGGCTTTCTTCATGAGATGTAGCAAGCCCGTAGACAGTCTAGCCTGCAACAGTAAGTTGTGGGAGATAACATTTTGGTGTGATACTCAGGTTGTATACCCAGAACAGAGATCTGTGGGTAAGCCACTGATTTCTGTCACTCACAATTAAACCTGACTAGTTTGAATCTCCGCTGGCATGCATAGTTCCTGACTGTTATTTCCCCTACAAGAACTTTTATGCTGTAGGGTTAAAGGTGGTAAATGGGGGAAAAAAGAGAAATTGGACGAGACCAAGTCCAACTAAAGGGTACACTCCTTTAATCCTAGTACTCAGGAGCAGAGACAGGTATGAGGCCATCCTGGGTGGGAGGGTGGGTGGGTGGGTGTGTGTGTGTATGTGTGTATAGTGTGTGTGTATAGTGTGTGTATGTGTGTGCGTATGTGTGTCACACACACATACTTCTATATATCTCCAGGCCAGCCAAAGCTACATAGTAAGACCCTCTCTTTTAAAAAAAGGAAGAAGGAAATTGGTTCAAAGACAGAAGTAAGCTCTTATAGCTATTCTTGATACTTTGGTAGTCCCTGCATAGATTTGAAGTGAGATGGTTTAGGAACTGCAAAGAAAGACTGTCAGGTAAAGTGGTGCTAGTGAAGTTCAGTAGCATCCCTTTGACCTTGTGTTCAGAGCCCAGGTCATTTCTCTCATAAGACCTCCCCAAACCCAGCCGGAGCCTTGACCTCCACAGGGTTACATCAGTGGCTCTGATCTGCCTCCAACTGGGTAGACATGCTCAGTGAGAGAAGGATCCAACCGTAATCTCTGATTGCTTAAGAAGTTCATGTGTGTTGCCAGAAATTAGCTCCTATTCACAAAACAGAATAACCAGAATTCTTGGCCTGCTGGGCAGAGATGGCTCACCAGCTAGTGCTCAGGAGGCAGAGGCAGGGAGTTTGAGGCCAGACTTTTTTTTTTTGGAGACAGAGTTTCTCTGTGTATCCCTGGCTGTCCTGGAACTCACTCTGTAGATCAGGCTGGCCTCGAACTCAGAAATTCACCTGCCTCTGCCTCCCAAGTGCTGGGATTAAAGGCGTACACCACCACTGCCCGATTTGAGGCCAGACTGTTCTAAAGAGCAAATTCCAGGACAGCCAGTGCTACACAGAGAACCTCTGTCTCAGAAAAGAAAATAAACATAATCCTTGACTGCCTGCATGAGCTTTAATTAGGAGAATGAATGAATGAGTGAATGAAAAAACTTTGGTAGGACTGTTAATGTCTTATTAATGAAATGTAACCAAATAGCCTTACACACTGCTACTATGACTTCCTGCTATAATGGACTGAGTTCTAGTACAATGAGCCAAAATAAACATTTTTTTTTAAAGTTGGATAAACTTTAGTAAAACCTATAAGCTATAACTGGTAGGATGTCTCAGCAGGTCAAGGCTCTTGCAGCCATTTTAACAAGGCACCAGCAGACCATACACCCACACACATTTACACGGAACAGCTACAACAGGGAACTTCATAATCCTTGAAATGCACTGTAATATTCCAGGAGACTTGTTGGAAGGAAGGTGGCTTCATGCAGAGAGGCATGTGAATCCCAGAGGCTGAGACAAAGTTGATACGTAGAAGAGTCTTAGATTAACTGAATTTATAGAATCTGGCCCATATGAAAAATTATTTTCCTTGAGTTTATGGTCAGATACCATAGTAGAGTGAGTAACAAATGCTTCCCAAGTCACCTCCCAGGCAAGACAGAATTGGCTTCCCAGAGAGCAGACCCAGGTTGCCATCTCTTCGTCGCCTGACTCCGGACTTTATCACTGGTCTGCTTGGTTTTGACATTAGGATTCTATTAGGAAGGGCCCTCGAAGGAGAATAGGTGTGGAGTCCTTGTACAAAGGAGTGATCTTTAGAGAATCTGGGCTTCTGACTTGGCTCCTGGACTCTAGACAGCCACACTGCATGAGTAGCTTCCTGTCCTCAGGACTTGGTGTCTTTTACTCAGAGATCACAAAGGGATGAGAGGATTGGATTCAGAATGCTTTCAAAAGCTGTAGAGGTTTGATAAAAACCTTGGGAATATAGTTGGATGAATTCCTGATTAGTATAGCTGGGCTTTAATTATTTGATATGTTTTCATTTCTGGCAAGATCTAGAGATTTTAACATGTTG
Organism: Tokudaia tokunoshimensis; assembly: GCA_036184795.1. NCBI lineage: Eukaryota > Metazoa > Chordata > Mammalia > Rodentia > Muridae > Tokudaia > Tokudaia tokunoshimensis. The sequence goes on from BTHU01000008.1 coordinate 111,027,697, forward strand.
GATTAAATGATCTCTAGGGTTCCTTTGTACACGAAAGCAGCTAGAGTTGAAACAGAAAAGAACCCCAGACACTCGGGCTAATTGTTCCCTTCAGGACCTGACCTAGTTTGGACGGTCGAAGGCCTCCTAAGAGTACCCAGCTTGTCAGCAGCCACCTCGGGGGGTTCCTTGGCTCTGGCAGAAACAGTTAATCAGCAGGAAGTTACTGATATCTCTCCTGTGCCCTGCGAGGATAGACACCATGGAATAAAGAAAGAGATGCAGAACTAGCCCATGAAGGCTCTAATTATTTAATGAAGAAACACAATTAGTAGAGAGAACAATTAGAATACAATAAAATGGAAATATAATTAAGTTCTTTTAAAAAAAAATCTGGAGTGATTGTTGAAATGAGTGGTCCTTAGAAGGGTGAGTGGATTCCAACACTTCCCATTCTTAAGTTCGGGTAAGCAGCTTGAGCGGCAGTTGGCTTCTGTGCACTTGACCTCAGGTAACAAGCCTATGAACCAGTATTGCTTGCCTATAAAGTAACAAAGTTACTTCCTAAGGATAGTGGTACATGTCTTTAATGCTAGCATAAAGGCTCAGGCAGGCAGATCTCTGAACTTGAGGCTAGTCTGGTCTACACAGCAAGTTCCAGAACAGCCTAGACTACATGGCCAAAAAAAAAAAATCCTTTCCATTAAGTGGACTTTCCCAACCCTCCCTGCATTTCCAGCAATGACGAGTTACCTTGAATGTGTTTGCAGATCCTCCTCCACCACAGCAGCAGCCGCCGCCTCCACCTGCAGATGGGGTCCCTCCACCTCCTGCTCCAGGCCCACCAGCCTCAGCCACTCCCTAGCCTGGAAGATACAGGGAGCCTCCACAGCCGTCACAAGCTGAAATGGGGATGGCAAGACTTGTGTCTCGGCTTCCTTGGTTTTCTTGCAGGATTTTTTTTTTCAGAACGCCAAGCATAAGTCTCATGTCTCTCCACTCCCTGATACTTCCTGTGTCAGGTCCTTAGTTGATACTCAATGGAAGGCCTGTGGTGACTAGTGTGCCCTGGTCATTTAAAAAGTACCATGTGTCTCCCCTGTCCCAGTGTGACAGATGTTGGCAAGTGGTCTGCAGGTCCTGTTGACATTAGTATTCATTCTCTCTCTCTCTCTCTCTCTCTCTCTCTCTCTCTCTCTCTCTCTCTCTCTCTCTCTCTCTCTCCTTTGTCTAAGGCTTCAATGTATAATCCTCTATAATTATTGTCCTTTCTTCCTGTTATGGTTGTTTTTAAGGAAAGTATCCTAAGTTAATAGAAACCAAAAAAATGGTAATGGGCAGAAAGAGATAGCCACAGAGGGACACACCTTAAGGCATTATAAGTGACCTTATTTCTGCTTATCTGAGCTAGGAGTGGTGCTACTGGTAAAGTTCCTGAGACTTGTCACATGTCACACGTAAATGCACCAAAATGAGAAGAGCTGGGGAAGGAGGAGTGTCCTTTTGATTTAATTTCCTGGTGAGGACCATGAGGACTCCACTCTGCCTAGAAGAACAGAGCACTGCACCTCGTGTGTGTTAGGCAAGAGCACAAACATCACCGCAAGCCCACGCCGTCCCTCTCTACCGTTCTGGTTTTCTGTGCAGAAGATTTGCAGCACTGGAACTAGATGTTTGTTGTCCTAAGGGCATTGTGAGCTTTAAAAGTTAGGATTTGGAAAGGCATTTGCTGGTTTTTCCCAGTCTAACAAAGAAAAATAAAGGGTCTAGGGCCCTACATACACACTTTTAGGAGTCCTGTCCAAACCTTCCTACCCTCCCCAAATACACATGCTCTACCCTTGCAGCCCCAAATCCAGACAAACATTACATGCTTTTTAAGCCTTCCTCATATAAGAAAGGGGAAAAACTGTAAAATGGGTTAAGTAGATGATGTTAAAACATTTTATCTCATGCAGCTTGGTTAGGGCGGTGGTACAGATCCCTAAACTACCTCTCGCTGTAGCCAGGGCAAATGGGATTTCTTAAGCGGTACTGAGGTGCAGAATGGGAGTGGACATGCCCACATAGGATCAGCAGCCTCCTGTACCTTCTTCTGAGACCTCATATTCCCTCTGTCACAGGGTTATGGAGACTGTGCTGATGGCACAAGGACCTCACTTGGCTCCAAAGCGCTAGGCTTTAAGGTTTGGGGTGCTACCCCAGAGGAAGAGCCACACACACACACACACACACACACACACACACACACACACACACAAAGCCTTAATTGAGCCTGTATCTATCCCTGCTGATGAACAATTAGATGAGTTTTGGTTTTGTCAGCTTCTTTCTTCCCTCCCTCCCTTCTGTCTTTTCATTAGTAGCAAAAAGGTGTTTTGGCAGAACTTTCAGTGGCAGTTTCATTCTTGAGAATGCAAGATAGAACACCTTATGGGTGTATTTTTTATGTGTGTTTTAAAGCTTTATGTATGAGAGGTGTAGGTAGCAATTTCTTAATAACAATCCCACAGTTGAGATTTGCTTTTGAGACTCTTGGGTTTGTTTGCCTCTAATCAAGAGCCCAGGGTCCTGGGGTGCTGGATCTAAAGAACCCTTTTCCTTCCTTGTACTCTAGAGTCTTGGAGTAGAAACAGAAATGAGCTTGTTCCTTGGGAGCTTTTCTCATTCGCCTCCAGGAAGACCCCAGTATCTTTTAAAGGTGGCCAGGGTCCCCTCCTTCCCTCCGTTCTCTCCCAAAGTAAATTGACCCCAACCCTTGCCTTCTCTCTGGAACCCTAGAAAAATAAGACTCTGGTCCACACTGTGGTTGTCTGCGCCCTGAAGTCTGCAATGTGATCACTCCAGTTTGAGAGATGCAAGTGGGGATAACATTACATTGTTGATAATCTACAGAACCTGAGTTCAACACAGCTCTTCCCATGACTGTCAGCCGGGTATCACTCCTGTAATAACACCCATCCAGTTTTGTGAGAGGCGGGCTTGGATACTGTGTGGTTTTTGTACAAATGTGTTTCTTAGTGTGGGTTTTTGGTTTTTGTTGTTTTTCCTTTAGGTTTTGTTTTAATGAGGGAAGGGAGTTTTGAGAGTTTGGGAGAAAATGAATGAAAATGGCTTTAATGTCCCTCTTTTTCATTGAATAAATGAAATACCATTTATGAATTCTAGTCCCATTCTCTGCATTCATCCATTCATTTCACAGTGTCCTATAAAGAACGAATACTCAGTCTCACCTGGTCCTGGTTAACTCTTAAAATTCCATGACTCAGGGCCTAGTAGGCTGAACCTTGACCAGGTGCTTCAGTACTGAATGGATACCTTCCCCTTCATTCAAAGAGAGATGTGTGGAAGCTCCCCAGAAGGAAGATAACTAATGTCCTGGTGCCTCCTCCAAAGGGGAATGGTGAGCTGAAGAGTTGGTCAGGTAACACTTTAGAGGCTTGCAACCAAGCCTGATGACAGAAGTTCGATCCCCTGGCCCCCCACATAGTGGGAGAGAACTAACTCCCAAAAGTTGTCCTCTGGCCTTCACATGCACACTAGTATGCACATACATATATATTTATATGGGTTTTCTTTTTAAGATAGAGTCTCACTGTACAGTCTTGATTGGCCTGGAACTCACTATACAGATCAGTCTGGTCTTGCACTAACAAACATCCACCTGCCTCTCAAGTACTGGAATTAAAAACAAGTGCCACCACATCTGGCTTTAATTTTTTTTCTCTCCTTAAAAAGGTTGTGTAGTAATACAAAACTCTACCAATCCTTCTCAAGACGTTTTATCCAATAAAAATAGGAGATCCTGTTGTGTTTGAGGTGATAACCTTACAAGTATATCACAGCTGTAAATAAAGTAGCCAGGCTGTATCCTCCAAGCCACCAGGATGTAAAATGGTTAATACCCATTTCACATAGAGCAAACATTCTTAAAGAAAATGAAATTAAGCTGGGCGGTGGTGGCGCACGCCTTTAATCCCAGCACTTGGGAGGCAGAGGCAGGCGGATTTCTGAGTTCGAGGCCAGCCTGGTCTACAAAGTGAGCTCCAGGACAGCCAGGCTACACAGAGAAACCCTGTCTCGAAAAACCAAAAATGAAAATGAAATTAATGCCCCTGAAGGCAGAAAGGGTATATAGTGGTACAAGCAAAGCCTATCCAATAAAAGGAAATTTTTTTTCCTGGAGAAAACTGAGAAACAATGTGTAAAATCTGAACTGAGCAGCCTATAATTTCTGTAAATTATCCTGAATTCAGTTCCTAGTGGGAGGTGCAGCATGGTTTCTGATGTGCTGCCTGTGATATCCTTGGGGTGGGGCTAGAATTTATTAATCCTGGGAACATATATCTCTAGCATACAGGGCAAAGGCAAGTGGATCGATCTCTTGTGATCCCAATTAGGGCTACATAGTGAGATGGAGGAGGGTTTTAATCCTTACCTAGGGGCAGAGATCTGCCATAAAGAATGGCTAATGGCTGGGTAGTGGTGCCTCATGACTTTAATCTCTGCAGGGATGCAGAGGCAGGCAAATCTCTTGAGTTCAAAGCCAGCCTGATCTAGAGTCAGTTCCAGAACCGCCAAGGCTTCACAGAGAAACCCCATCCGTGAAAAAGCAGAACAAAGAGTGGATAACGGGGGCCAGGCGTGGTTGGCATGGTAGATTTCTTTCATAGCGTTTACATTTTCAAAGGACTGAAGACCACTACTGGCCTAGTTGTGGTAACACTTTAATCCCAGCACTGGGAAGCCAAAGGCAGGCAGATCTCTGAGTTTGAGGACAGCCAGAGCAACAGAGAAACCTGGGGAGCGGGGGATAGGGGTGGCTAATGAGAGGGAAAATTCAGTAAACCCATTACAATTAATACCCTTGTACCTTCTGGGACCAGCTGACTCTGTTATGACCCCTGGAAAAACCAGGAGTGAAAAAAAGATCCAAAGGATTCCTGTGTTTGCTTTTCTGTCATGCAGAAATTGGAGGTAATCCTTAACCACTTGTGCCCCCTAGAAACGTTTGAATGCTCTTGTAGCTTCGTGGAAAACAGCCGTGTAACCTGTGCTGGCAGTAGCTTTGTCCTTTATAGGAGAAATCCCCTGCCCTAAAGGTAGTTTGTGAAGACCTTAGCAAAGTAATGACAGCACCTGTAGGCACCTGACAGTAAGGGAAAAGATCTTTCTGATTTCCCTAGCAGCCTATGCTCTGCTCTCCAAAATGGAGCAGGTGTGGGGCGTAAGTGGTAGCTGTCAGGGATTTTGACAGGCTGAGGTCTTGTATCTGGCTTGGCCTTGACACTGACAGACTTCTGGTAGCCATCTGGATTGTAGCATCCCTCCCCCCATGTCCACACTCCTGCAGTTTGTTGAAACAGGCCTTCATGTATCCCAGGACAACCTTCAGTTTCTGATTTTCCTGCATCTACTGACCATGTGCTACCCAGCTAAGGATTATCTTATTCTGCAACATCTACGGGGTCCTTGAGAAATCCTTAGTCCTCAGCCTAGGCAGCAGGCTGCTTTCTAGTTAGAGTGTTTTCTCCCAGCTGGCTTGGCTTTGGAGTTAGTTAATAAATTCAAAAGCCCTTTGCATCATAATAACAAACCATTGCCTGGCAAAATGACCACCCCCAGGTTTGTGATACCCTTTTCTGAAATGAGAACACTTGATCTCCATGAGGAAGTTATATCAATCCAAAGGCCCTTCAGCCCTTCCCTTCCTACCAGGAATGGTGTGAGTAGGCCTATTCCTAGTAACCCATTATGCACCCCACCCCCCCAAAAAAAGGGACAGTTTGTTCCTGTGTCTAGGATCAGAAGCCAGGTCATTCCTTGATGATCATTACTAATAGCATAGCAGCTAAGCATAGTGACATACCTGTAATCCTGCAACGTGGGAGGTAGAGACTGGAGGTTTAGGAATTTAAGGTTCGCTTCAGTTCTATAAAGATTGTTGCTTACCTGAGTTATGAGGGAAGGTCTCAAGGGGCTATAGGACAGCATTAAATGCCCAGGTGAAAGTGGAGCTGGGCTGGGTAAGAAGGTAAGGCTTCTGTTGCCCTGCTCTGCATCCTGGGCCCCTTCTGAGATTTGAGAAAGCAAGTGAGGGTCTGTAGAGCACACACGGTGACTTACAACTGTTTGTAGCAACAGTTCCAGGGAATTTGATGGACTCCTCCAACTTTTTGGATACCAGGTGTGGGTGTTGTGCAGATACTTGGAGGTAAAACACCCATGCACGCAAAATTAATTTTAAGGAGTGAAATAAGCCTTAACAACTTTTAAAAAGAAAAGCCAATTTTTTAGTACTGAGGACTTAAAGTCAAACTGATCTTCTCTATCCAGACCAAATTATGTGTGGTCCGTGGTGATGGGAGCAGTAACAGTAGCCTCTATGAAGCAGGTGTCTTTTTCTGCACATGTGTGCAGCAGTCGTGGCAATAGTCTATGGCTTGGCTTGACTTTGGAGACAAATTGCCAAAACTCAGTAGGAAATAGGCATGAGGAAGCCATTGCTATATAAAGCATGTGTGTGTGGCACCCAGATGTCCACGATGTGAACAGAGGATGTGTGGAAGCCATAGCCGGAGTGCTGGTCTCCTCGTCTCGTTCCCATATCCCGTCCTAAGCTTCCTCGGCCTTCATGCACACACTTACCGTACATTTGACACTTGCCAGATCCTTTCATGCTGGAGTCTCCGGTGACTAACTCCAGGGTCACACAGATTTGATGCTAAATCTTGCCCTTCTCACCACAGAATGAGCTTTCAGTATTGGATTCATAGGCACTGCCCAATTATTCTGTTCTCAGTGCTAGGGAGGAGCAGGCCAGCGGTTTGCTTGCTTGCTTGTCTGTTTAATACCAAATTGCTGCCGGATATATAGCTCATTGACATCACTTTACTTGCATGCACAAGGCCCTGAGTTCTATTTCAGGCAACTTAGATAAAATTGAACAAAGTGGTAGCAGAATTTCTCTCCAGGGAGGGGAGAAGATAGTTGAAGAAGGAAATATTTCACATTCTGCACACTTGTTTGTTTTACTGATCAAAACAAACAATTTAAAAGGATAGTTACAGATGGGAAATAGGGTAGATATAGGGATTTGGTTGGTTAGTTGGTTTAGACAGGGATTACGGGCATGAGCTACCATAACCAGCTAATACAATTATTTTTCAGTAATAGGAATTGAACCTGAACTCTCATTTTAGACAAGTGCTCTCCTTAACTCTTGTTTTACCATCAGTAAGAAAAGATACTTATTGTGACCATGCCCTAGACATGAAAGGACTTACATAGGATCTCCCGTGCAGACCCACTCTAGGAGGAGGTAGGAACTTCCACCAACATTTACTTTTGACAACTACTGAAGAGAGAAGGTATTATTTCTAGGTAAACAAGCCCCCTCTTGACTGGAACTCCAAACTAGGACAAGTGTGTCTGGTTGCCACTCCATAGATACCATACGGGCTCTACAGAGCCACCCCCGAAACAGGATATAAAGCTGCTGGAATTTCGTCAGCCTGGAGGGGACTCTAAGCTGCAGCCATACTTGTGAGAGAAAAGGAGTGTTGAACTAAGGCAACCCCACAAGAAGATAGGTGAGAGACAAATGATGGCTCTCCATCTTGTTCATATTTGGTCTCTGACAGAAACGAGACTGTCAACACAGGCATTGCCCCATGCCCTTGGACTGAGCTGAACATGATCATTTAGGTCGATAATAAAACATCAAGAAGTAGGCTATTTGGAGGCTGGGAAGACCAGGTGACTAAGATGTAGTTCTGCCTCCCCTCCAACAGGTCTCCCAGTAAGCAGTGAACCTGAGTTGGGGACAGAGACCTCTCTCTGCACATTCAGTGTGCACCTGGCGGAGATCTAGACCTCTTGATCTAACCAGGAACTTGGGTTTGGGTAGTACTGGGCACCTGCGGAAGGCTGCCCTGGATTTAGAGAAGGCAAGGTGGAGTCCAAATACTGGGAACCGGTCTCACCCCTTGACCGATAATACGTTGGGTGGACCTGGCTGTGCAAGATTTAAACTAATGGCTTTGGCTGTGGACGGATTAGGTCTGATCCGATTAGAGCCTAGGCCGTAGTATTCGCCTCCTTGCCAGGCTCTGTCGACGTTCTCCCTGCTTTCGTAAAGAAGACTTAGAGACAAACTGGAGAACCTTCCCGGCACCGATCACTGGATTGGCACCCAAGAGTCCGTGCCCCAGGCTCTGCTCTTTCCACACTGGGGGCGCGGGCTTCCGCCCCCTGTGGCCCTTCCGAGCCCCGCCCCGAGCCTGCGGGTGTCTGAGCCCGCGACGTCCCCGCCTCCCCGGCGCGCGCGTGGCGGGTGGGTTCCTCGCAGGTCCGCTGCCCAGCGATCTCAGCACTGGGAGCGCAGGCAGGCCCCGTGGGCTGTCGCCGGTGCACCTGTCGGCTTCCCCCAGTGGCTCTGCTGCCGCCCCAGCGCTCCGCGCGTACATCGCTGTCCACGTCCGGTGCCAGAGGGGTCTGACTGTCCCCTGGCGAGGAGGACCGAGAGGGGCCGGCGTCAACGCGACGTGCTGCGGGGCGGGCGGAGTGGGGGCGGCGCCGAGCGCGGCAGCGGCAAGCGGCAGCGGCGGCGCGGGAGGCGGGGAGGCGCGGCGCTCGGAGGACAGCGGCTGACGGCGGCATGCGGCGGCTCATGCTGCCCACCGTGGGCTGAGGCGGCCGCAGACGGGCGGCAGGCGCAGCGGCCAGGCAAGCCGAGGGCGCAGCCAAGCCGCGCGCACCGCGCACAGCGGCCGGGGCTCCGCGCAATGGGCCGAGCTGGAGGCGGGGGCCCGGACTGGGGGCCGCCGCCAGTGCTGCTGCTTCTGGGGGTCACGCTGGTGCTCATCGCTGGGGCCGTACCGGGTAGGTACCCACCCGGACCGTGACCCCAGCCAGCCCCTTGCGCCCCACCCCATGCCAGGGTCTCGCTGGCTTCAGGTCCAGGTGGAGTCCCCAAGCCCTGACAAGGGGGCGGGGCACCGCCTGGCCTGCAGCCCGGGAGCCGGCGGGAAAGGGGAGGAGGAGAGGACCTGTAGTGGGTGGAGGACACAGGCCAGCGGGGAGCAGCTTGTGAGCAGACAGCAGGGTGGGCTAGGGTGGGGGTGGGGTCTTGAGGTAGGGGCGGGGCCTGATCGGGGGCGGGGGCCTAGATGCGATTTGTGGGCGAGGCTGCGGGACGGGGCGGGGTCCGGAAGATGAGGCAAGGATGTGCCAAAGTTGGGGGAGTACCCTGACCTCGTCTCACAGACTGCGGGTGCTATTTGGGGCGGGAAACCATAGGCAATGTGTATTTACCAAGCTTGGGAGGCAGACTCAGGGGCGGGCCTTAAAAATGGGGCGTGGCCTTTGAAAGAGAAGCAATGTCCCAGGATGGACCTAGGTCTACAGGATCTCCCTCAGCCCCTCACCCCGACATGACACCTTGTCCCTTGCCCTCCCTCCCACAGCACGGGAAGCAGGCAGTGCGATCGAGGCTGAAGAGCTGGTGAGGAGCGGCCTTGCCTGGGAGTCGCGTGCCAATGACACGCGGGAGGAAGCCGGCCTGCCAGCAGCTGGGGAAGATGAGACCTCGTGGACAGAGCCGGGCAGTGAGCTGGCCGCGGTGGGCCCTGGGGTCGGGCCAGAGGAGGCACTAGAGGCATCGGCTGCAGTGACTGGCACTGCCTGGCTAGAGGCAGATGGCCCAGGCCTGGGTGGAGTGACTGCAGAGGCTGGCAGTGGCGACGCCCAGACCCTTCCAGCTACGCTCCAGGCTCCTGATGAGGCCCTTGGGTCATCTACAGTGCCCCCTGCCATCCCTGAGGCTACTGAAGCCAATGAACCTCCCTCCCCGACTATCCATGATAAGCCTAGTCTAAGCCCTGAACTCCCTAAGGAGATCCCCTTGGAGGTTTGGCTGAACCTGGGAGGCAGCACACCAGAGCCCACTTTTCCCCTTCAAGGCACTCTAGAGACCCAACCAGCCTCAGATATAATTGACATTGATTACTTTGAAGGACTGGATAGTGAGGGTCGTGGTGCAGACATGGGCAGCTTCCCAAGGTCACCAGGAACCTCAGAAAATCACCCTGATACTGAAGGAGAGACCCCTTCCTGGAGCCTGCTTGATTTATATGATGACTTCACCCCCTTTGATGAGTCTGATTTCTACCCCACCACATCCTTCTATGATGATTTGGAAGAGGAGGAAGAGGAAGAGGAGGATAAGGATGCAGTGGGAGGTGGAGACCTGGAAGATGAAAATGACCTTCTCCTGCCCTCTCAAAAGCCTGGTGTGGGGCCTGGGACAGGACAGCCTACCAACCGGTGGCATGCCGTTCCTCCACAGCATACTCTGGGGATGGTGCCCGGCAGCAGCATCTCTCTTAGGCCCCGCCCTGGAGATCCAGGCAAGGACCTGGCCTCAGGCGAAAATGGCACAGAGTGCCGAGTTGGCTTTGTCAGGCACAATGGCTCCTGCCGGTCAGTCTGTGACCTCTTCCCGAGTTACTGTCACAATGGCGGCCAGTGCTACCTGGTGGAGAACATAGGGGCTTTCTGCAGGTAAGGGAGTGACAGATGTTGAAGGGCTGGTAAAACAGGGTCTAAGCAATGTAAATGGGACAGACTCAGCCAATGGGCGTTTGACAGGCATGGCTTCCCAGATGAGGTACGTTCACAGGATTCCCAGGTTTGCTAAGAGCCAGGCATGCTGGATACACACCAGTAATCTCACACTGGGGAGGCTGAGGCGGGACAATTGTGAATCTGAAGCCAACATGGGCTACATAATCAAAAAAAAAAGCTATTTGTGATCTTGCCACCAGGACTCAGAAGTAATATTTTGTCTTTAAAGGCTAAGTGAAGGGATTTCTCCTAGGGCTGAGGAAAGCATCCAAACTAGTGAAGAGAGGAAACCCGGGACCCTACTGGGACGTTAAAATGGCTCCTAAGTGTTCCTGCCAGGCTGTATGTATTTAGCCAGAGACCCCCAATGTCTCTGAAGGGGATGTGGGCGTAAAGACATTGTGCAGCCGTATAGGCCAGCTCCAAGAGCAACCACACGCAGGTGAAGTCAAGTCAAAACTTTTCAGAAAACCTTGCCAGTATGCGATGCTTTTGGTTTTGGGTGGCGGCTTTCTTCCTTTGGTGACCGACCACCTGTCCTGGCATAGTAATTTCATAATGTTTTCAAAGATAAGAGTTTAGCGATCTCCAAAGAAGTTGTCTGAAGCTACCATCCCACACCTCATCAGTAATTTCTCGGTCACCTCACCTCTGGGAATCAACTCACAGGGAGAGAGCATGACTTATGAAGATCCTAGTCCAAGGGTAGTCTGGGTGGTGCTTTAGAAGAGGAGAGGAGCAGTCTCGCTCTCACCGGCCTCTGAGGAGCAAGTCCGGCTCTACAGAGCCCCTTCCTTCCCTTTTTTTTTTTTTTCAAGACAGTGTTCGCCAGGCGGTGGTGGCGCACGCCTTTAATCCCAGCGTTTGGGAGGCAGAGGCAGGAGGATTTCTGAGTTCGAGGCTAGCCTGGTCTACAGAGTGAGTTCCAGGACAGCCAGGGCTACACAGAGAAACCCTGTCTCAAAAAAAAAAGACAGTGTTCCTCTCAATATATCCCTGGCTGTCCTGGAACTGGCTCTGAAAACCAGGCTGGCCTCGAACTCAGAAATCCGCCTGCCTCTGCCTCCCGAGAGCTGGGATTAAAGGCGTGCGCCACCACTAGCCTTCCCCCCCTCCTTTGTTTTTATTTTTATACACTATTTTGAAGCAGGGTCCCACTGTATGGTCCTGGCTGGGGCCACTTCACAGACAAAGCTGGCCTCGAACTCATAGAGATCTTTCTGTATGCGTCTGAATGTTGGGTTTTAGGTGTACACCACCATGCCAACCCTTTCTTGTTGTTTTTAAAAGGCAGGGTCTTGTGTAGTCTAGGCAGACCTTGAGCTCCCGAACCTCCTGCTTCCACCTCCCAAGTGCTAGGATCACATACCTAAGTCACACCCAGTTTTAAATGTCTCCATGTTTCTTTATGTTCCTGTAAGAAGTACTTAAGATTTTACTGTAGCACCTTGGCATTGAAGCCTGAGTTCCAGTTCTGTCTGATGTCATTTCCTAGATGACACTAGGATCCTCTGTAGAGGATGTGACCACATAGTTCTGGTTGGAGTTGCCCAGCCATTCCCAATGGTAATTTCTTTAAAACTATGGTGACGGAGGAACATAGTAACTAATGCCTGTGATCCCAGCACTGGGGAGGCAGAGGCAAAGGAAATAGGAGTTCAAGGCTAGCCTATGCTACATCTCGAGTTTGAAGTCACCAGGAGTTACATGAGATCCTGACTCAAAAAAAAAAAAAAAATTTACAGTTGTCTTAGAAAGAACCTGCCAGTTAGTTAAAGACCACCAAAAGTATAAAAAGACCCTGTGAAGTTTGTACTCTCTTTAATCTGGGGAACTGTGGCCGTGACTTCAGGTTGAGAATAGCAGTCTCTGCAAAATCATCTTTCATCCTACTGGAGGCTGACATTTTTACCTTCAAAGTGATCTTCCCACCACAGTGTGAAATCCAGAGCCTCTGGGGAGCTGAGGAAGCACCAGAACCTCCTGGCGTTCTCAGGGAATTCTCTGGAGAGAGAGAGAGAGAGAGAGAGAGAGAGAGAGAGAGAGAGAGAGAAGAGGAGAGATTGTCCTCCTGGACAGTCTGTGAAGCTGCTTTCTCCCCCAGGGGGCCTTCTCCACATGGCCCATGCTCAATTCCTCTCCCCAGATCGCAGACCTCTTACCCGGGCTCCTCTTTAGTTTTGCACACCCAGGCCTGGCCGCTGCTCGCAAACTGTTTTGCATTCCACTCACAGAAGCCTGCTGAGTCTGGTTGCAGACTGCAGCATGTCTTTGTCTCCGTCACCCTGACCCACTGCAGGGAGAGGATTTGAGCTTCGACAGAACTTTTCTAGAACACTGTGTGAGAGGGCTCCCACACAGAGGGGTCTGCATTCCCTGGCAACCTCAAACGGATTGTCTGCACCTCCCATCGCAGAGAGATGCAGCTGGAAAACAAAACTTCCTTATTAGGCACATTTCCCCGCCCTGTTTTGGGTGTGAGGGAGCCATTTCGCTAGCACATAATTTCCTCGTCTCTGGGCCCCTTTCTCTAGTCTGTCATTCACCCGGGGTTCATGTCCTCCCTCCTTTGCCTGCCTCTGTATCCTTCCACGTCTCTCTCTTTGAAGCAGCCTGGTTCCCATGGAAACAGCAATGTCATTGGAAGAGTTGGAGCCTGGGAATGTCCCCAAGGGCAAGGGAAAGTCACTCGACAAAAGAACGAAAACCCACCCTGAGGGGTTGATTCTCGCTGGCTGGGGGTTCTCACAGTTCTAAGAAGGTTTAGGGGCAGAACCTTTGCAGGGGTAATAAGGGGATATCCACCCATCTCTGTCTGTCAGGTCCGGTCTTTTCAGAGTCACAGGAACTAGATGGGATAGAGGCTACCACGTGCGGGGCAGGTTCCAGTATTTCACCTTGAATCACACCACCATCTATCTATCTTGTACCCAATGCCAGGGCGGGCAGAATTCTGGGCATCTCTGCAAGGCAAAAGCTCAGGATTCTGTTGCCGCCCCATCACTTACGAGCCAGTTTCTCTGCTTTGCTCACCTCGTTTATTTATATCACAGGCTATGGAACACCTGCCCTGTTTCATAGAACACCTGTAACTAACATCGAGGCGAAAACTGGGATGAGGTCTGTTGAGACTGGGGCTGCTGTCAGTCCTCAGAGCAGTCCTCTGTCAGTCCTGCAGTCCTCAGAGCAGGCTATTGAGATGGGTGTCATTGGTATCAGAGTCAGGCTCTTGCTGTGGCCAAGACTGCCCCATCACCTGAGTGCCTCTGTGTCCTCGTAGGTGTAACACCCAGGACTACATCTGGCACAAGGGGATGCGCTGTGAGTCCATCATCACCGACTTCCAGGTGATGTGTGTGGCCGTCGGCTCGGCCGCGCTCGTGCTTCTCCTCCTGTTCATGATGACTGTGTTCTTTGCCAAGAAGCTCTATCTGCTCAAGACGGAGAATACCAAGTTGCGGAGGACCAAGTAAGTCTGTGCCTGCAGCCCTTGTCAGCAGAGGCATGGCCCCAACCCAGGGTTCTCGGAGAGCGTCTGACACCTGTTCTCTAGCCCTTTGGTTCACGCTAAAACTTCACTCAAGTTTATCTATTCATATATAGAAGAACATGCTAGGTAAAGCCTTGGGCTGTATAAGTATCAGCCATGTTCCAGCACCTAAAACCCAGGAAAGAGAGTGCTAAAGAGAGAGCTTCCAGCATATACCATGTCCCTAAGTGAGTTACTGTACTCACTCTGGCAGCTCTGCCTGCCTATACCTCCTTTCCTAGTCTTTGGCACCGTGGTCAGTGCCAGGGTTTTACGCACAAATCAGTATAGAGTAACTCCACCCCTTTTAAATCTGCTATCATTTAATATCAGCTCCCCCTCCTCAGTAGATACTAAGGAGATAGATGTTAGGCTACACTGCATTGCCTTTTAAAAGCTACCCCCTTTAGGCTAGGGAGCTAGCTTAGTTGATAGGATGCCTGCCTCCTCCGGTGCTCAAAACTACCATTCGATCCTTTGCCCCACATAAACGGGGTATGACAGCATATCCCAGCACTCAGAAAAGGTAGAAACCAGATGGCCAGTAATTCAAGGTCACCCTCAGCTACATAGGGAGGTTGAGGCTAGCCTGAGCTATGTGGGACCCTTTGTCCATTTGAGCCATGCCCCATGCACTAGTCCACTAGTCACAGTTCATTCTCACCTTTTGAGACTGAGCGCCAGTCTGCCATGGTCCACTTTCACCCGTAGGAGTGATCCACTTTACTCATAATTAAGATGTACCCATTTACATACATGCGGGTAGGCGAATGCACACTTGCACGCGTATGCCGCACAAACGCTAGTCAACCCGCGCTCCAAACAGAATAGAATTTGGCATTGATGAGCCTTCAGAGTTAACTCCCTGTACTGTGTATCTTAAGGACCACGCAGGAATACGGGGTCTTGGTTTTTGGCTCTTTCACTGTGCCAGCTGCGTATCTGAGCGATGACCCACATTTACCATTAAGTCCACACCTTGACCACTCAACATGCAACCTTATGCACTAGGACAAGACTCCTCTGGTGATGAAGCAAAGTAAAAGCGTCTTTAAAGTGTCACAGGGGTCTCAAAAGGAGACTAGCCCCCAGACCCAAGAGAATTTATACAGCCTGGTCTCAACTTCCTCTCATCTTCCGATATTAATCCGGCTGGCAGGAGACTCCCTACAGAGAATGTGGCTGAAGGACTTGCCCTGGGTCCTGGGAAAAAGACGAAACACCATGTGTTGTTGCTCCTGTGCTGGGTAAAGGCCTGCAGTGTTCAGACAGCGGCAGTCCTGCGACCTTACCGCCATGGGACTGGAAGGGCCCCTCATCTATTGTCCCTGTGCATCGAGGCAGGGACATAAATCTGTGCACGTGCTCACTCCAGAGTAATACAAACCACGACCGTTGGCTCCTCATTCCATGGCTACACCAAAGCAATGAGTGTGCAGGGAGCGGGGACATAGGGCCACTTCAGTCAGGGCAGCAGTTGGTGGCGGGCATCTGAGAAGAAGTGTTACTGCTCTGAGGATGCCACGTGCACTCAGTCCTGCAGATAGCGCACCATTTATTGGTTCTAAGATACATATTTCTTCTCACATATTAGCATCTCTGAAATTGGATTGTGCCTTACAATTGCTGGCATTGTGAAATCTCTGTTGGCCAGATGGTTGTCTCGATGCAGTTGTAATTGCCTGGCATGCACAAACACGGTCATAGTTGTTCATATCGTTGGCAGTTCTTTAAAATCCCAGTGTGCTACTTCTAGTTAAAAACCCCAGGGGATAAGAAAGTATTGGATCGATCTAAGTGGCTGAAGTTTATTCACAGGGGCAAGTCAAGTCCCAGTGCACCTTGCTCTACTCACAGTATGGTTCAATATCTGATCATGAAGCTGAGGCGACATTGCTGAGATTTTGCAACGATGACTTGACTTACATTTCCCCTTCCCTCTCTTGTCTTTGCAGCAAATTCCGGACCCCATCTGAGCTCCACAATGATAACTTCTCCCTCTCCACCATTGCTGAGGGCTCTCATCCAAATGTAAGGAAACTTTGCGACACTCCCTGTGTCTCCTCCCCCCATGCCCGTGCCTTGGCTCACTATGATAACATTGTCTGTCAGGTAACTTATCTTCCTCACATCTCGCCTTTTGCATGCCCCTGCCCCTTCTCCCTTCTCCTTTCCCCTGCCCCCACCCCCCGTCCCCTTCCCCTGTCTCAGAATAGGCAGTCACCAGACAGCTTCGAAGCAGCTCCAGGCAGCCCAGTGGTACAGGGAATGGTGCATTGATTCTCTGACAGTCTGAGTTACAGGTACTAGAGTCTTCTAGAATGGCTTATGATTTGAAGCTTCACCTGTGCTGGAGGATTTCCTGGTGGTTACTGAAGCAAATGGAGATTGCCCCTTGGGATAGACAGAGAAACCTGCCACTTGGTACTTTCTGAGGCCCCTAACAGCTAGCAGACTTACACATGCTCCTTGGGGCCAAGACGAGCACAGAAACTGTTAGAATCATTAGTCTACTGATAATTCTGATCCGAGTGTAGGTGGGGGTGGTGTCTTGGTTTGTTTGTTTGTTTTTCCCAAGACAGTTGCTCACTATGTGACTAACATCGAATGTGCAGGGCATCCTCCTACTTCCATCTCCCAATTCCTGAAAATGGAAGCATGAGCTACCATCATGACTGATGGCTGGCCCCAAACTTGCTATGTAGCCTACGATGGCTTTGAACTCCTGATCCTCCCCCTGTCTCCTAAACATTGTGATTACAGGTGTGTGTATACCATGCCTCAGTTCTAATTCTGTTCTTAGAAGGATAAGTTCATAATATCAGTCGGACTTCCAACCCAAAGGTCACAATAACCGTGTTCTGAAGACACTAGCTACCTGACTAGCCTGAGCAGGGTAATATTGGATACTGTCAGAGAACCTTTTTGGGGGAAAGTAAGGGGGAGGGACCGGTTTCTCTGTGTGTAGTCCTGGCTGTCCTGGAACTCACTTTGTAGACCAGGCCGGCCTCGAGCTCAGAGCTCCGCCTGCCTCTGCCTCCCGAGGCTGAGATTACATGCATGAGCCACCACCGCTCATTCTCTGGCTCAGAGAATCTTAAAAATAAAGTATGAGCCATCTGAACCAAATTATATCATAACTAGATCCAAGAATTTTGCGCATAATGCAGGCTCCACACTTCCAGATGAACACTTTATCAGTATAGAGGTCACAGGTACAGGGATTGGGAGCCACTGGGAGGCTCCCGACCTGAGCAACGGTGTTGGAGCAGAGGTTTGAAAAGCTCTGTGATTAGAACTTAGGAAGTCAGGTCTCTTTGCTCCTTAATATTCTAGACCTCTTCTGTCCAGAGGCTCCTCCTGTAGGTTAAGAACGTTTCCTGTCGGAAGCTGATGCGGATCTGTGCTGACTCACTCAGGAAGCTGAGGCAGGGGGATTGCTATTAGTTCAATCACTTGAGACCTTGTCTGAAAAATAAAGAAAGAGGGTTTGAAGCTAACTTGGACTACATACTGAGATCCTGTCTCAAAAAACAAAGAATAAACATCATCAAAAGCTCTGTGGAGCCAGGCGGTGGTGGCGCATGCCTTTAATCCCAGCACTTGGGAGGCAGAGGCAGGAGGATTTCTGAGTTCGAGGCCAGCCTGGTCTACAAAGTGAGTTCCAGGACAGCCAGGGCTACACAGAGAAACCCTGTCTCGAAAAAAAAAAAAAGAGCTCTGTGGAGGGTAGCTTAGTCTATGAAGTACGTTCAGTCAGGGTTTGTGGATCTCTAGAGAGTGATGGTCCGTACAGGCTCTCCTGGTTCCTCTGCTGGACCCGCCATCTTGTATGCATGGGGCAGCAGATGTGACCAATATGGAGTTGGTCCTGCTTGGTAGTGGGACCAGCCTCGGGAAGGTTTGCTTCTTCAGGCAGCTTCAGAGTCACTGACGCCTTTCCCTTCTGAACGGGGGTGGTAAGGAAACAGCTCCTCCTAGGATCGAGTGTCCGCGGGACCCCGCGCAAAGAGCAGCTGTTGGCTGGACTCTGTAGTGAGTTCCATCATTCAGCTATGAAATCAGCAGAGAACAGGTCAGCTGCCTTGGACCCTGCTAAAAGAGGGCTGAGGATGGCTGTCAGTCTCTCTCTCTCTCTCTCTCTCTCTCTCTCTCTCTCTCACACACACACACACACACACACACACACACACACACACACACACACCCCTCATCCTCCCCTGAGCTTGAGTGTCATCTTCTCTCTGCATGTGTCTAGGTATGTATGCAGTCTCACTGAGCAGATCAGCGGATAACTTGAGGGAGTTAGTTTTCTCCTTCCACCACGTGAATTCCAGGGATCACATTCAGGCCATGTGGTGTTGGAGAGCACGTGGGAAGGTCCAAGCAGCTTTTGAATAAAGTCACCGGAAACGCACAGGCAGACTGCCCAGCTCCCAGCTGCTTTTGTCCCTTACTGTTCTAACCAGAGGGGATACCCAGGTCCCCTGAAGACCGCAGAGGGTTTCCAGAAGTTCTGTTTATCTGTTTTTTTTTTCTCTCACTATCCCCCTTGGCACTTTCGTCTCTTGCTTAAATCTTTCCTGCTTTCCAGATTTTTCTATCCCTTAGAGGTTTGCATCTGAGTCAGGCCCGAGCCCACATTACTCCTGGGCATAGAATGTCCATACGGCTGGGGTGGAGCACTGGGAACAGGAGTCCACAGTGGTTCTCTGGATGTGTGCCAACTATCTGTCCTGTTCCCTCATGACCAGGTACATCTGCCAACTCAAAGACAGATGGCCTGTCTGCTGTGGCTTCGGTGACCTTGGACTTAACAGGATAAACTCTAGGGGAGACAGTTGGGCTGAAGGAACCCCACCTTGGCTTAGACACTCCCTCCCCTATTTCTTCTTCAGAGGGTTTATGGCTTGTTTGAGGTCCCTGGTTGGGTTTCTCTATTCCATACTTTCAGGACCTGCTTCTCCAACTTCCGGCCTAGACGGCAGTTTTCTCTGAAACTTAGACTGGCTTTGAATTTACTGTCCTCCTGCCCCAGCCCTCCAAGTAGATGGGATCACAGGCCTGAGTCACCAGGACTGGCTGGAAGTCCCTCAGCCCTTGGGGTGGCTTGCCCTCCTTTGTAACGTTAGACCTCTAAAAGTCACTTTCTCCTTTATGTACCCCAAAGAGTATGTGTTGAAGGCGAGAGGGTCTCTCAAGGAACCTGAAACCTGGTTCTTGTGAAAGGAGAGGTGACTACAGGCCTACTGTGCTTCTCTGGGCCTACTGTGTGTCCCTCAACTTTTCAAACCATCCTACCTGTTTTGAAGGGGTAGGAGTTGGGGGAAGGGTCTCCTGCATTCCCGGCAAGCACTGAGCTGTATCTCCTGCCCCTGTCTTGAACTAAGATAAGGTCTTGAGTAAGACCTATCTCAAAAACTAAGAAATAAGCAGGCAAAAAAAGTAAGAATTGTTTTTAGGAAGTCTAGCACAGTGTAATTCTGAAATTTGAAACATAAAAACAAGAATATTAGGATCTCAAGTTTATTCTTGGCCGCCGAAGTTCAAGACCAGTTTAGCCTGCATGAAACCCAGTCTCAAAACCAAACAGGGCTGGCATAATATCTCAGCAAGTGAAGGAACTTGCCCCCAAGCCTGATGATCTGAATTTGACCCCCAGAAACCATGTGGTTGAAAGAGAGAACCAAGTCCTCTGACCTCCACATGAGCACTGTGGCACTGCGCCCCATGTGCATACATAATCAGCAATTCACTTCAGACTTTAACAAACGGGAGCTAGAGAGCTGGCTCGGGAGTTCAGAGCTTGATGCACAGTTCTGAGGACTGAAGTTCTGACCCCTGCACTCCCACAGCAAGCAGAGTATTCCTGTAATCATGCACGCCCGCAGTCATGCACACCTGCAGTCATGCACACCTGCAGTCATGAACGCCTGCAGTCATGCACGCCTGCAGTCATGAACGCCTGCAGGCATGCACGCCTGCAGTCATGCACGCCTGCAGTCATGCACACCTGCAGTCGCAGCACCAAGGGAGGCAGAGACAGGAAGATGGCTGGGACTTGCTGCCTTCTACCTTAGCTGAGAAAGCAGGAGCCCTGGGTTTGGTCCCTACCCCCCCCCCCAATAGGTGGAGAATGATAACTGAGGAACCATGATGCCCTCTCTGTCCATCACAAATATATAGCATGGTGTATCCACAGATACATACAGATAACTAAGGAAATATCTTCAAAAAACTAATCTGGGGCCGGGCGGTGGTGGCGCACGCCTTTAATCCTAGCACTTGGGAGGCAGAGGCAGGCGGATTTCTGAGTTCGAGGCCAGCCTGGTCTACAGAGCAAGTTCCAGGACAGCCAGGACTATGCAGAGAAACCCTGTCTCAAAAAACCAAAAAAAAAAAAAAAAAACAAAAAACAAAAAAACAAAAAAAAACCCCACAAACTAATCTGGGGGTGATGCTGAATGACTCTAATTCCAGCACTCAGGTGACAGAGGCAGGTGGACCTCTCTCTCTCTGTGAGTTCTAGGCCATCTGGTCCTACATAGTGAGTTCCAGGACAGCCAGGGCCACAGTGAGACCCTATCTTAAAACTAAACAAAAAAGTCATTAAAAAATAAAAAGCTATCTAGCGAGATGAGTGTATTCTTTCCCCTTTTAACAAGTACGTGTGAGTTTATGTGCACCATGTGCTCGCTGGTACCTGAGGAGGCCAGAGAGTGTGTGATCCTCCAAAACTGGAGTGATGTGGGTGCCGGGAACTGAACCTGGGTCCTCTGGGAGAAACAGTATGCGCTCTACCACTGCACTGCCTCTCCAGCCCCATCTCTGCCATTCTTGGTGACCCTGATACGGTCTGTTTAGTCAACAGAGTCTGGACCGGTAAAATGACTGTTTGGGGCACCGGGGAAGCCAGCGAGGGTCACCCTGACTGTCATCCTCCCTCCAAGGTTCTTTATGGGAAGGGATGAGGCAGGGGCTGCCGCAGCAGCCTTTGACAGCTCTAAATGTGGAGTCAGAGGCCTGTGCTGGGGTGGGCTTCCTGTATGCCCTTAAGGGGCAAATGCAGCTCAAGGTCAGGTGCCTGTTCTGGACACAGGTGTCCCTGCAAAGTGCGTTCTGAACCATCAGCTTGAATATGGGCTGACCGAGCGTGCAAGGCAGCTGAGGTGGCTGGAGGAGGCCGGGGAATTAGTGTCCCCAGCAGGTACAGTTCTGATGGTCTCAAGCCACATCTTTAGCTTCTTGTTGATTATGGGAGAAGTCACCCTAGACCTGTGTACACCCCATTGGGGACACTGGCTGACAAGTCATTTCCCTCACCAGGGCTTCTTGTGAGAACAGTTATCCACGCGAGACTTTGGATCCTTAGTCAAGTATTTAAAGGATCTGTTTCTTGGGCCGGAAAGACCCATGTTCGATTCCCCAGCACCCATATTAGGCAGCTCACCCCTGCCATTAACTTGAGTTTCAGAGGAACCCGAGGCCTCTGACTTCTGCAGTCACCTCCACTCAGGTACACATACAGACACACAGATACACAGATGAACACGTATACATATGATTAAAAGTAATGTGACAAATCTTTACTGGGAAAATCTATAAAAAAGAAATAGCCGGGTACAGCAGTGTACACCTTTCATGCCAACACTAGCTGGTAGTTCCAGTTAGATCCTTGTGAGTTTGATTTGTTTTTTTATTTTGGTTTTTCCAGACAGGGTTTCTCTGTGTAGCCCTGGCTGTCCTGGAACTCACTTTGTAGACCAGGCTGGCCTCAAACTCAGAAATCCTCCTGCCTCTGCCTCCCAAGTGCTGGGATTAAAGGCGTGCGCCACCACCGCCCGGCTCTTTGTGAGTTTGAGACTAGCCTGGTCTACATAATAAGTTCCAGGCCAGCAAGGGCAATCTACATAGTAAGACCCTGTTCATACATAAATAAGTAAATGGACCAGTTTCTTCCCACCTCTCTTTGTGAGAAGGATGAATGGCCTGAAGTAAGCTTATTCACACTCTGATTACTTGTGTCGGCCTCTTTGTACCCAGTCCAGGGTGGTCTTGAACTTGCTGTATAGCCATGGCTAGCTCTGAATCTCCAGTTCTCCTGCCCCACTTCCCTACTGATGGATGGTCACCTGTGAACTTCCGGTCAGGACCCTTGCTTTCAGGAGAGGGCGACTGTCCTCAGAGGCAGCGCTCTTCAGCCCCTTAGGGTTCTCTGGCTTATTCCAAACTTAGCACCGCTGAATTTGCTCCCGGCCATCTAGGAAAGCCTGGCATGATTGCTTTGATTCTTTATATGTTGTCTTTCTTCCAAACAACCCCCACCCCCCAACTCTCTCCTCTTCCAGGACGACCCCAGTGCTCCCCACAAAATCCAGGAAGCTCTCAAGTCCCGCCTGAAGGAGGAAGAGTCCTTTAACATCCAGAACTCCATGTCACCCAAACTTGAAGGTGGCAAAGGCGACCAGGATGACTCGGAGGTGAACTGTCTCCAGAATAACCTGACCTGAGACTGAGCGAGAGGAGAGGAAGGGGGGAGGGGGAGGGAAGGACTGCTGTCTCCTCTCACAGTCGGCTTCTCGTAACCATTTGTTAAGCTTTTCTTTTTCTGATCTCATGGCATGCTCTGATGTGTTTTGTAGGAGGGGGAAACACTTAAAATAAGCAAAGAAACCGAGCAGGATTGCATATGTTGCATATAGATTGCATACGTTGGATGGTTCTTGTCTGCGCTCTCTGTGCGTTGCCTCCACAGCTGTGATTTCTAAACCTCTGCTGGCACTCAGCTGACTTTTTGTTTTGTACTTTGACCCACCTTTTTTTGGAATACCAAGTTAAAAAAAAAACAAACAAACAAACCACGAGGTTCTTGAAATAAAACTTTTTAAAAAGCTGTCCACTTTCTTAGTGCCCTGGCCTCCTGTCTGCTCGATGTTGTCAGTTCTGAGACTTCGCCAGGGTTCGTTCACTTCCCCTACCCCGACTCCCTAACCTCCCAAAAAAGGTTCACAACCATCTGTAACTGGGGTTCCACAAGACTGCATGCCTTATTCTGCCCTTGTCCGGCACCAGGCATGTACATGGTGCACATGCAAGCAAGCGCAATGCTTATATACATAAAATAAATACTCTTTTTTTTTCCTAGACAGGGTTTCTCTGTGTAGCCCTCGCTGTCCTGGAACTCGCTCTGTAGACCAGGCTGGCCTCCAACTCAGAGATCCTCCTGCCTCTGCCTCCCGAACGCTAGATTAGCCCTGAGTGCTGGGATTAAAGGCATGCACCACTGCCACCCATCTTAAATATATTTTTTTTATAAAATGAAATGTTTAAAATCTTGGCATTGGTGCCTCACCTTCAGCTGCCATAGCAAACAGGACAGACATACCTCGGACAGCAGGAGTGCACTTTCTCACAGGTCCCAGGATGAAGGTGCCAAAAGACTTGGTGTCCCTTAGGGCCTCTTCTCCTGGCTTGCCCACAGACGGCTGTGTTCTCTGCATCCCTGGGCCATCTTGAGGAACATGCACAAGAAGAGGAAATGGCACGGGACCATCCTCCAAGCCAAATAGCCATCATTTTACGAGTTCAGTTCAGCTGTGTCCATTCAAGAGCATCCCAGATGGGCTTACGTTCTGTTTATATCACCGAAGACAGGCGGAGCGGCACGGTCGCTAGCTGCTGCCTCCTGTATGCGACTGTGCCCTAATTGCACACAGCGTCAGGGAGGGGCTAGAGTATATGTGGTGGTGGGGAATAGGGGAAGGGGCTCCATCCATGCCAGTGTGGGGGAGAGTCACAATTCCTACTGGGTAAAGACTCTTGTGCAGGCTTTGCGGGGGGTGGGGGGGGAGACACCCACACTCCAGTTCCTCACCCATGCCCTGTAGCCAAGAGCCCCATTATCTCACTGGGTTTCCCTAAGTGAACTTTGAAGGATCTATCCCGTGGTTTGACTTCCAGGCCTTAGGAGGGATAGACATTGCTTACATTTCCCCTGGAAGGAATCTTAGCAGCAGAGGGAAATGTCACTCGTATCTTTCTACCATCTTTGTTTTGTTTTTTTGAGATAGGGTCTCATGTAGAAACCGGCTAGGGTCAGCTTTGAACCCTTGATCTTCCCTCTACTTCTCAAGTGCTGGGATTACATGAGTGTTCAAACACACCTGGCTCTTTCTGTTCTTTTAAAGGCAGACTTTACGGGAATGAGGCCCTCTGTGAACACTGGATTTAACCCTAACTATCTCTTTAAAGGCTTTTCCTCCAACTACCGTAGCTTTGGAGATTGAGGATTCAATATGTGACCTTTTCTGTGGGGAGAGGAACAGTTTCATCCATAGTATTCTGCTTCATCTACTGTTCAAGACTGTGTATAGTTGCGAGTAGTACTGCAAGCCTTTGATCCCAGCACATACCTGTAACCCTAGCACTCAGGAAGCCGGATTTCCAGGCTAGCCTGTGCTGCATAGTGAGACCCTGTCTCCAAAAAAACAAACAAAATCAAAAAAATGGACAAAAATACTTATTCTTTCCTAAATAAGCCTTTGTTTGTTCTGAGCA
This sequence comes from Tokudaia tokunoshimensis, assembly GCA_036184795.1. Classification (NCBI taxonomy): domain Eukaryota; kingdom Metazoa; phylum Chordata; class Mammalia; order Rodentia; family Muridae; genus Tokudaia; species Tokudaia tokunoshimensis. The sequence continues at coordinate 111,052,388 of BTHU01000008.1, forward strand.
GTATGAATGAAATTAACAATGAAGAATTAACAACATCTCTATTTTGGGAAGTTGCGATCAGTCAGTAAAGTGCTTGCTGCACCAACATGAAGACCCGAGTTCGAATCCCTAGCACCCATGTAAAAAGCTAGGCATGGTAGTGCTTCTGTAACCCCAGGGCTGAGGAGACAGTCTCAGAGGCAAACTGGACAGCCAGTCTAGCAGGAAACAATGAGATCTAGGTTCCCTGAGAGACCCTGTCTTTAAAACAAGGTGAAGGGCTGGAGAGACGGCTCAGTGGGTAAGAGCGCTGACTGCTCTCCCGAAGGTCCTGAGTTCAAATCCCAGCAACCACATGGTGCCTCACAACCATCTGTAATGAAATCTGACACCCTCTTCTGGTGTGTCTGAAGACAGCTACAGTGTACTTACATATAATAAATAAATAAATCTTAAAAAAAGAAAGAAAAAGAAAAAGAATGATTATTTTTTAAAAAAAGGTGAAGAGTGTGTGAGAAAGATACCCATTATCTGTGTCTGAGGAATGGATGAGAGTGCCCATGCACACATGTACACACCACACATGCAGAGAAATACCTGAGAAATAGACCCAAATAGCACAGTGTGTCTGCCTGTAATAGAGACTCGTGGGAAGAGTTCAGGAAAGAGATTCAAAGTGGACTTTGAAGGGCCAGTGAGACAGCTCAGTGGGTAAAGGGGCTTGCTGCCAAGCCAGTCGATCTGAGTAGTAGACTTTGAGGAATAGGGGACATTTGTCAGAGTGGAACAAGAGAAGAGCCCCCCCCCCCCCAAGCCAGAGGTAAGCCACTGAGGAAAGCAGCGCTGTGTAAACAGATTGTGTGGGAAGGAGTTCAGGTGACAGGGCTGAAAGGGGCCCCTGAGGACAAATGGCAAAGACTCAGTCATCACAGGGCTGATCCGTCTGATTTGCTTCTTAAGAAGTAAACTGGAGGCCAGGCTGCAGGCATGGACCTGTAATCCCAGCTCCTTAGTAAGCGGAAGGAGAGGATCACACGATCAAGAGCTTCGTGGGCAATTGAGGGAGCCCAAGGCTAGCCTAGGCAACCTAGTGAAACCCTCCCGGTGTCACTGAACAGTGACAGGAGCCAGGGATACAGGTCAGAGGGTCACTTGCTCAGCACACACGAGACCCTGGGTTCAGTCCCCAACACTTCAAAAGCTGACAAAGGATGGACTGAATGAAGACCAGCTGCAAATCGATTCAGGCACTGAATGGAGATGAATTTAAGCAAGTGAACAGTAAATAGACAAGCTTACTGACAAGTGGAATTTTCTAGAACTTTTTGCCTATATTCAATCCGATTTCAGATACATTTTAAGGTTTTCCATTTGCTTCTATTTCATATGGTTTTGTCTCTTTGTTTTGAGACAGGGTCTCATGCAGCCCAGACTAAACTAAAACTCCTGGTTACAGGGCTGGTGATGTTGTTGGAATGCTTTTTTTTTTTTTAATCATACACAAAGTACTGGGTGCAATTCTAAATACCTTGTGAACTATGTGTGTCAGGCCTTTATAATCCTGCATAAAGCAGAAGGAAGCAGGAAGCTCAGAAGTTCAAAGTCATCCTAAGCTACATAGTGAGCCAGTCTGGGCTACACGAGACCTTTTCTCACAATCAATGCAAACAAATAGAAACACTATACTAGCAATACAGTGTGCACTACCACACACAGCCTTACCTTTTATTTAATGACAGACACTGCATTTGAAAAACTGATTAGAACATCTTTAGACCTGGGAGGGTTCCTTCATGACTCTTTGGTCTGGTGAGTGGGGCTGGAAATCTGGGATCACATTAAATCCCGGTGGATGTGTTCTAAGCCACTGAAGTCAATCAGACTATGCAAGGTTATCTTTGGTAACTCTTTAGCCCTCAGGGACTGTCATTTGCAGTCTCTACCCCAAACAGACAATGTTGACCAGCACTCTACCTTTCATAGACTCTGAGTTCAACTGCTGATTTGACCACCCTACAATACTTTCAGAAACCCTCTGGGTTGTGCCAGCCACCTTATGACCCACAGGGGCAGGCCTGATGGCTGAGTCCACCTGTCTGGTACCCGACCCCTCTGGACGTCAGCCTGGTATCTCCGTAGCACCCTGTTTGCTCTTTGACATTTGTCTGCTGCTGGTGTGCGGGTTTTGTGTTTAGAGGAAGAGATGGTCCAATTACCTAGTTTCCTATTGACCGGCAACAGAAGTCCTGTGTTTCCAACTTGAACTCCTGCCCAGATAGAGTTCTGTGAAGTCTGCTGTCGTTACGAGATAGCGCTCTGTGTTGAATGTAACAATTTCTTGGCCATATTTCTTATCTAATTGGGTTGGGCCGGTGGTGGGGGTGGGAGTGCCGCCGATGTGGCTTGTCTGGGATTTATGGAGTAGTCTCTGAACTAGAGGGCCTTCCTTCTGAGGCTGAATACCTCTGGTTTCTTTCACAACGAAGCCAGGTGATGACAAGAAATTATATGTAAGAGAACCTTGTGAGTCAAAATCCAGACTTTGTAAGTACTGGGTTTTGTTGTGCTTTTCCCGTGACCATATTAGGAAATATGTCTCAGAGGCCTGGTTGTGTCCTTAGGAGGGCCAGGAAAACCCGGACTGAAGTGGGAGTAGGAAACAGTAGAGGCCTGTTCACGAGGGTCACCACATGCTGCCAGGAGTCTGTGTGGCAAAGAAGAGACTGAGTGTTGGAGTCGGATGTATTGATTTCTATCTGTGCCTGCCTTCTTTCCTGCCAGGGTTTTTGTGTCGCTTAATGATTGTGATCCAAAGGGTGGCCAGCTCCGTCTATGGGGACTCCATGCCCCTGCAGAGAGGTTACTTAACTCCTGGAACAGCCACTCTTCATCCGGGCATTTTTCAGACAGCATCCGCTTCTCTCTGTTCTCTGCGTTCCACACTGGAGCCCGTCCTGAATCTTCTCTCCGAGCTGGCTCACCCCAGTAACGGAGCTCCCTGGGCAAGCCTGGCAATTTGGGTTCAATTCACAAAACTCACGCAAAGGTGGAAATAGAGAACCAGTCCCACAGAGTTGTCCTCTGACCTCCACACGTGTGCTCCAGCACGGCTGTCCAGACTCGTGTATCCTGGACAACTCGTGTATCTAGGCTCCGTGGGAGACGCACTGTCTCAAACAACGAGGAAGAGCAGTAGAGAAGACAACGTGAAGGACGGCCCTGTGGCTTCCACAGCTGCATCCACGGGCATTCATACCCACAAGCACACACCACAACAAAGAAAAAGAGACTGGAAATGTGGGAGACAGACGCCATGGGAGGAAAATCCCTTGTCCGAGGAGCCCTTGAGGGGTGCAGCCGGGCTGGTCGGTGGCCCTTTGAAGGTTATATGCCCTGCTGGTTCTTGGGCCACGCGCTCCTACCCTCACGCTTCTCCACTATGGTGGATGGAAATCGCTCTGAAACCTTCAGAGGTTCCCAGGAAGTATTCTGCTCACAGGAATGCAGAACGAGCTAATGCAGACTCTGTTTCCAATAAGCCCGTGTTCATGTGTATTCAAGGTGAATGCTGGGCAGAAAACGAAGCAGCCCGAGAACAAGTTTTCAGAGCTACCAGCAGCCGCTCTGACATCGCTTTCTATTTTTACATTTGTGTGTGTGTGTGTGTATTCGTGTGTGCGTGCGTGCATGCGTGTGTGCGTGTTTGTGCGCATGCGTGTGTGTGTGTGTGTGTGTGTATACGTGTGTGCGTGCGTGTTTGTGCGCATGCGTTTGTGTGTACATACGTGTGTGCGTGCGTGCATGCGTGCGTGCGTGTTTGTGCGCATGCGTGTGTGTATACGTGTGTGCGTGCATGCGTGCGTGCGTGTTTGTGCGCATGCGTGTGTGTGTGTGTATATACGTGTGTGCGTGCATGCGTGCGTGCGTGTTTGTGCACATGCGTGTGTGTGTGTGTGTGTGTGTGTGTGTGTGTGCATGCTTGTATGCATGTGCCATGAGTATGCATATGTGTGTAGCAGCCCATGGAGGTCAGAGGATAACTTCCTGAAGTCAGTTCCCTCCCTCTACTCTGTGGATTCTGGGGAATCAAACTCAGGTCAGCAGGCTTAATAGCAAGTGCCTTTATCCACTGAGCTACCTTTCCAACCCTAGAATATATCTTTTAAGGGCATAATTTACCTTAAAATACCACTTCACCATGTACAAAACATATTCATTTTTTTCCCAAAAACATTGTCACAAGGGCTCAGGCTCAGTTGGTAGAATGCTCACCAAGCGTGCATGAGACCCAGGTTCGATCCCCAGCACTGCATAAAACTGGGCATGGGGGAGCATGCCTATACTCCCAGCATCTGGGGGGTGGAGACAGGAGGATCAGTTCAAGACCATCCTTGACTCCATAGAGAACTTACAGCCAGCCTGGACTGCGTGAGACCCTCTGTCAAAGACAGAACAAAAATACCAAGTTCAGGTTGGCCTCCAAGTCTTTCTCCTTTTTTAAAAATTATATTTATATGTATATATGTGTAGATGCGTGGATATGTGCTGCGCTTTTGTGCAGTGCCCATGGGAGCCAAGGAGGGTGTTGACTCCTTCGGAACTGAGTTACAGGTAGCTGCCTCATGTAGGTGCTAGAAGCAACTCTGATCCTCCGCAAGAACAGAACACTCACTGCTGAGCCCTCACTCCAGCCCCTGCTCGCTAAGGCCACACCTCCTACTGTTATTCTCCTTGGGTCAAGCATTCAAATGCATGAATCTGTGGGGGCCATGCCTAGTCAAGCCACCACAGGCTGCTTCCACTTTGGGACAATTATGGATGCTGCTACTGTAAGCGTTCATATGCAATTCTTTTGTTCTGATCTTATTCTTGCAGTGCTGGGGGCTGAACAAGAAGCCTCACCATGAGGCGGAAGCTCTGCCGCTGCAGAACATGCCCGTGGAAGTTATCCTGTGAGCGAGTCTGCGGTTGCGCACCATTGTTTAACATTGGGAGCAACAGCTAGACAGTTCTCAAAATGGCAGCACTATTTCATGTCCTTACCAGCAGTGTATTAGGGTCCCAACTTTACCTACCCAACAATAGTTACCGTCTATCTTTTTTTTTTTAAGATTTATTATTATATCTAAGTACACTGTAGCTGTCTTCAGACGCACCACAAGAGGGCGTCAGAGCTCTTTATGGGTGGTTATGAGTCACCATGTGGTTGCTGGGATTTGAACTCAGGATCTTCAGAAGAGCAGTCAGTGCTCTTACCTGCTGAGCCATCATCATTCCAGCCCACTGTCTATCTTTCTTATTCTAGTCATCCTTGTGAATATGAAACATTATCCTCATTGAACTTCCGCTAGTGGGGATCAGACCCAGAGTCCCATTCTGGACAAGCAAATGAGCAAGCATTATGACAATATGACAGAGACAGCCCCAGACCCTTCACTAGGTTTTTGTTTTAAGATTTATTTATTTATTTTATGCATATAAGTACACTATCTTCAGACACATCAGAAGAGGCCATCAGATCCTATTTCAGATGGTTGTGAGCCACCATGTGGTTCCTGGGACTTGAACTCAGGACCTCTGGAAGAGCAGTCGGTGCTCTTAACGGCTGAGCCCTCCACGAATTTTAAAATAAAACACTTTGTTATTTAGTGTCTTCTTTGATCCTCCCTTCATTAGGTATGTGCTTTTTATTCCCCAAAGCTATGAATTGTCTGGGTTTGTAACTGATTATGTTCTAGCATATTTGTGTTGCTGTTTGAGAAAGGACACACACACACACAGCCCATGGGAGCCAGAAGAGAGCATCAGCTCTTCCAAGAACTGGGGAGAGATGATCGTGAGCCATCTGATGTGGGCGCTGGGAACTGACCCCGCAACCTCTGCAAGAGCAGCCAGTGCTCTTAATTGCTGAGCCAAATCTCCAGCCAGGAGCCTAGGCTGACCTTGAACTCCTGATCCTCCTGCCTCCAGCTCTCAAGTGTTGGAATCACAAACATGCATTACCACATTGGGTGTGGTGGATTTTATGTCGTGATTAAAGGCCATACTCCCGCCTTACGTGATGGAATGCATCTTTTTTTTTTTTTTTTTGGTTTTTCGAGACAGGGTTTCTCTGTGTAGCCTTGGCTGTCCTGGAACTCACTTTGTAGACCAGGCTGGCCTCGAACTCAGAAATCCTCCTGCCTCTGCCTCCCAAGTGCTGGGATTAAAGGCATGCGCCACCACCGCCCGGCTGATGGAATGCATCTTTAACCCAGGACACAGGAGTTAGAGTTAGGTATATCTCTGTAAGTTCAAGGCCAGCCTCATCTACATAGCTAGTTCTAGGGCAGTTAGAACTACATAGTGAGACTGTCTTAAGACAAAACAAGAACATACGCTCTCTAATTTCAGCTCTTTAAAGCTTCTAATACTGACTTTGCTGATATTATGTGGCTATAGTAAAACAACATCCTCTGTGACTTGTAATGAGAAACTACAGTTTGGAGTTCTGTGTCCCATGTGACTCAGCCAGGTAAGTCATGGTAGTTAACCATGATATATATATATATGGCTTTTAGCTTGATTTTTGTATTCATCGTGGAAGATATGGGTTTAAAATCACCATGATGGGTAGGGGCTGGAGAGATGGTGCAGTGGCTGAAAGCACTTGCTGCTCTTCCAGAGGACCTGAGTTCAGTTCACATGTGGGGCAGCTCACAACTCCCTGGAACATCAGCTCTGGAGATCTAATGCCCATCCTGGCCTCCAAGGTACTCTCACACACGGCAATAAAATCACCATGATTGTGGATGGTGGATTTGCCTAGTTTGCTTTATTCAACGATTTTTTTTTAGATTACTTATTTTATGTATGCAAGTACACCATCGCTCTCTTCAGACACACCAGAAGAGGGCATCAGATCCCATTAGAGATGGTTGTGAGCCATTCCCCCATGTTGCTAGAAATTGAACTCAGGTTCAATTTCGGTGCTCTTAACCACTGAGCCATCTCTCCAGCCCTCAATTATTTTTTTAAAAAATGTTTGTGCTACATTTATTTATTTGGGAGCACACATGTGGTGAGCATTTTGTGGGAATTGGTTCTTTCCACCCACTGTATGGGACCTGGGGATTGAACCTAAGTTGTGATGTTTAACATGAAGCACCTGGCACTAGGCCCTCTGACCAACCCTAATTCTATGAAGTTGTGTTTCACACAATATGAGGTCATATTGAGAAGCCTTCAGGTTTATCACCATTGCATTTCCCGATGATAGCCTTATGAGTTGAACAACTATATCTATATAATGGTGTTATGGTTTGGATATGAGTTGTGCTTTCTAAAAGGTTCATGGGTGGATGGATGTCTTGTTCCCCATCAGTGAATCTGATCATTGAGAGGTTATTTTGGGATACAGGTGTTGGCAGAGCTTACCAAGCATGCGCAAAGCCCTGGGTTCAGTCTCCAGCATGGCACTGCACATGGTAGCACAGGCTATGGGAAACACTGCCTTAAAAATATAGGTGGGCCAAAAAGATAATCCAGCAGTTAAGAACATTTACTGCTCTTGCAGAGGACCTGGGTTCAATTCCCAGAACCCACATTGGGTGGCTCAAAATCACCTATAACTCTAGTTCCAGAGTATCCAACACTTAACACCCCCTTCTGACCTCTGTAGATGCCTACATACATGTGGTCCACTTATATACAAAGCACACACACATACTCATAAAATAAATAAAGACTTTAAAAATAGGAACAATATGTAAAAGAATCACAAGTCCATTTACCCAGATAATAAAACCATTTAAAAAATTAGTCAGCTAGCCAGGTGACAGTGGCACATAATCCCCGCATTCCTGAGGCAGAGGCAGTCAGATCTGTGACTTTGATGCCATCTTGATCTACAGAGGGAGTTTCAGGACAGCCAGGGCTACACAGAGAAACCCTGTCTCAAAAATAGAAAAAATTAGAACAGCCAGGCCTTATGGTTACACCTGTAAGTCTAACACTTAAAGATAGGGGTAGGAGACTCAGAAGTTCAAGGGCATCCTCAGCTATGTTGTAAGTCCAGGCCAACCTGGTAAGTGAGACCTTGTCTCAAATACCTTAAAAATGAAAGGAGAGAGAGAGAGAGAGAGAGAGAGAGAGAGAGAGAGAGAGAGAGAGAGAGAGAGAGAGAGAGGTGATTTTATCAAGATGACTCTGAAAAAAAAAGGAGAGTCTCTCTAGTGGCTGTCCTGGAACTTGCTATATAGAATAGGCTGGCCTTGAACTCACAGAGCTCCAGCTGCCTCTGCCTCTCAAGTGCTGGGATTAGGGCGGGCACTACCATGCATTGATAGAATCTTCTTCTTCTTCTTCTTCTTCTTCTTCTTCTTCTTCTTCTTCTTCTTCTTCTTCTTCTTCTTCTTCTTCCTCCTCCTCCTCCTCCTCCTCCTCCTCCTCCTCCTCTTCTCCTAACTTTACTTCCTTTTATGTGTTTAGCTTGCCTGTATGTGTGATCAGTATGTGCATGCCTCGTGTCTGTGGGGGCCTAGAGAGGGCGTCAGATACCCTGGAACTGGAGTTACAGATGATTATGAACTGACATATGGGTTCCGGATATTGAACCCAGATCCTCTGGACGAACAGTCAGTGCTCTTAACCACTGAACCATCTCTCCGGCCCCAGTAGAGTCTTAATTTAGTCAAAATACTAGAAGGTAGTAGAAAGGCGGAGAGTGGCCTTGTGAGCCTCTCATTGTGGCTGCTGGGAACCTAGCTCCAATCCTCTGCAAGAAGATTTAACCACTGAGCCACCTCCCTAGTCCTAGGGTGGGACTTAGTTAGAGCAAGTACCTCTGGGGTGTTCTTCTGAAGGGTATACCCTCCCCCCTCTTCTCACCTCTTCCTGACAGCCAATCAATGGGCAGCTCAGCCACGCCTCCACTCCTGCCCTTCCACCACCTTCCAGGTTTCTGTCTTACCACAGCCCCGAAGCTAATCACAGACTGGAAGCTCTGAAACCATGAAAGAAGTTGTTTTGTGGGTGTCCACTCGTGTGTGAGCATGCGTGAATACAGGCGCACATGCATGTGCACGCATGCGTATGTTGAGTCTAAGTATCTATCTTCTTTGACTGTTTTCCACTTTATTTCTTTGACACATGGCGTCTCACTAACCCTGGAGCTTGCTTGTGGCTAAATTAGCTGGTCTTCGAGCCCCGGGAATTCTGTCTCTGCATCCCAAAGGCTGAAATACAGGTGAATACCACAGTACTTGGCTTTTAGATGGTGCCAGAAATTGAACTTGGGTCGTCATGATTATGTAACAAGCACTTTACCAACTGAGCCGTCTCCTCGGAACAACGCTGCCACCGTGGTTGAAACAGGCAAGGTCTCATGTAGCTTAGGCTGGCCTCAAACTCGCCATGTAGACAAGGGTGACCAGGAACTGGATCCCCATGCCACCATTTTCTGAGTGCTGGGAACGGGCGTGTGACACCACGCCCAGCAGGTGCAGTGCTGAGTACTGAGCACAGCAAGCAAGCACTCTAATTGAGCCACACCCCAGCTTGTTTCTTTCTTTTTTTTCCAGGTATTTGGTCTCAGCAACCAAAAACTGACTAGCATCATGACTTTGCCCATTTTATCTCCCGTTGCTATGGCTACATCAGCTTTCCTATGGTTAGTGTCTGCAGATGTATATTCCTCTAGTCTTTTTTTTTTTTTTGTTAAACTTTCAGCCTTTCCTGTATCATTTTACTGCAGACATTTTTCTTGTAAACAACATATGGCTGGTTTTACCGGTGTAGAAATATTTTTTGTTTAATGGAAACATTCCATCATTAATATTATGCCACTAATAAATTTGGATTTGCATACTCATCTTGCTATGCACGTTATCATCTGGGTTCCTAATCTTCCTCTCTCTTATAACATTTTTTTTGGATTGATTTTCTTAATTCCATTTTTTAACTATTGTCATCTGGTACGACGGCTCAGTGGGTAAAGGTCCTCGCCTCTAAGCCTGAGAACCTGAGCCTGAGCCCTGAGAAGCTTCTGAGGGAAAGAGAGAGACAGCTCCTGGAGCTTGTCCTCTACATCCATACTCTCACTGTGGTGAAAGAAAGAAAGAACAAAAGAAAGAATGAGAGAGAGAAAGAAAGAGAGAGAGAGAGAGAAAGGGAGGGAGAGAAGGGAGAGAGGGAAGGAGGGAGGAAGGAAGGAAGGAAAGGAAGGAAGAAAGAAAAAGACAGAATAGAAAAGGAAGGAAATGGTAAATTTTTTAAAAAGGATTTGGACCGCTGCGGCAGGCTCAGAAGCTGAGTGGGCCTCGGCCCTCAGCTCGTCGGATCCGCGCTCCGGAGCTCCCCGTCTTCTCCGTCTTCTCCGGTCGACTCGGGATCGCTCGGGCGGTCTCAAGCCCCCTCGCCCCTTCCCCGTCCCTCCCCCGTCCCCGTCCCCCCCCCCGCCCCGGGGGCCATCGCCACCGTTTCCCACCATGGCTCTGAAGAGAATCCACAAGGAATTGAATGACCTGGCCCGAGATTCTCCAGCACAGTGTTCAGCAGGTCCTGTTGGAGATGATATGTTTCATTGGCAGGCTACAATAATGGGGCCAAATGACAGCCCCTATCAGGGTGGAGTATTTTTCTTGACAATTCATTTCCCAACAGATTACCCCTTCAAACTGCCTAAGGTTGCATTTACAACAAGAATTTATCATCCAAATATTAACAGTAATGGCAGCATTTGTCTTGATATTCTACGGTCACAGTGGTCTCCAGCACTATTTCAAAAGTACTTTTGTCCATCTGTTCTCTGTTGTGTGATCCCAATCCAGATGATCCTTTAGTGCCTGAGATTGCTCGGATCTACAAAACAGATAGAGAAAAGTACAACAGAATAGCTCGGGAATGGACTCAGAAGTATGCGATGTGATTAAAGAAATTATTGGATAACCTCTACAAATAAAGCTAGGGGAACTCTGAAAAAATAAAATAAAATAAAAAGGATTTATTCATGCACACCAGAAGAAGGCATCAGATCCCATTACAGATGGATGCGAGCCACCATGTGGTTGCTGGGAATTGAACTCAGGACCTCTGGAAATTCAGTCACTGCTCTTAACTGCTGAGCCATCTCTCCAGCCCCCTCCCTCCCAAAATGGTATTTTTAAATCATTCCACATTTTGCCACTGTGGGTTTGAAAGTTATTGTTTCTCAGTTTTCTGACAATCAGGTGTGGAGTTTGAAAGCTACTCGTTGTCTGTCTGAGTTAACCTAGAACACCTCTGGCCAAGTTTTCTTTCTTTTTTTTTGTTTTTTCGAGACAGGGTTTCTCTGTATAGCCCTGGCTGTCCTGGAACTCACTCTGTAGACCAGGCTGGCCTTGAACTCAGAAATCCGCCTACCTCTGCCTCCCAAGTGCTGGGATTAAAGGCGTGCGCCACCACTGCCCGGCCCAAGTTTTCTTTCTCTGAGGCATGGGAGGGACGATTATGTGCTGTTGCTGTTCAGTTCAGTAGCTCTGCCTAAACAGCTTGAGCATTTGGTGTTTTTGAAACAGGATCTCAGGTAGCCAAGGCTGGCTTCAAACCTCCCTATGTAGCAGAGGGTGGTCTCGAACTTCTGATCCTCCAGTCTCTGACTCCCCCCAGCACCCCCCACCCCTGTACAGGAGTTAAAGAATGTACTACTGACATCTGGTGTATGAGGTTCTGGGGATGGAGCCCAGAACTTTGTGTATACTCTACCGACTGAGCTACATCCACAGCCCAGGTTAGAACATGTAAAATGTGACTACTGCAATTGAGCAACTGACTTTGTGTATTTATTTATTTAGATGTAGGTCATCAGTCACTGCGTAGTCTAAGACGGTCTTGAATCCCTGAACCTTCTGTTTCTGTCACCCTATTCTAGGACTACAGGCATGCCCAACCAGGCCCAGGCCTGGATTTTTTAATAGTTTTACTTAAATTACACCTACACATGCAGATGGCAGCGCCCACATTGCATAGCGCAGCTCTAGAGACTATGCGCCCATTTCTTGTCAGCATCTGATTGTCCATGGGCCATGGAAGCAGTTCTTGATATCTTGCCAGTGATTTGGTTTAGATTTTTTAATTTGTTTTTTATTATTTATGTGCGTGCATGTATGCATGCGCACATACATACAAGTGGATATCAGAGAACAACTTGCAGAGTCTGCTCTCTCCTACCATGTGACTCCCCCAGGGATTGAACTCAGGTTTGGTGTTGAAAGCCTTTACCCACTGAGCTGTCTCATAGCCAGCTAGCTAGTCTAGTGATTTGCCTTAAACGTGATTATGTAGCCCTGTTCTTAAATGAGACATGAGTTCAACCGGCCCTGTTCCCAGGTTTCTTATTACTTGACGCTACATCATCTTAACTTCCATGAGTCTCAGGTTCCCTCTACTACTCACACACTCTCCCGATCAGATGCTTCTTTAAACTTTAGTCTACTTTATGTGTAGGGTGTTTTGTGATGTGTCTGTGCACCACAAGCATGCAGTGCCTGAGCAGGCCAGAAGAGGGCGCCAGACCCCCCCCCTTAGAAGTAGAGCTACAGCGCCTTGGGAGCTGCCCTGAGGGCACTGGCAATGGAACCTGGATCCTCTGGAAGAGCGATCAGGGCCCTTAACTGCTGAGTCATCTCTTTAGCCACCCCTCCCCCCCCCAACCAGAATCCTTCACTGTACTCTATGAGTACTGGATATCTGTGTGTGCCTGTGAGTGTTTGTGTGGTGTGTTTATGTATGTGTGCGGCTCTCCCCTCTCTGTGAACACACGGAAGCTAGAAGTTAATGTCAGATGTCCTTCTTCACCTTATTTTTGAGACAGGATGTCTTACTGAACCTGCTGTTTTAGCTAAACAAGCTGGCCAGATGCCTATTTCTGTAGTTATAGATGTGAGACGCCACAGCCAGAGTTTATGTGGGTACTGGGGATCTGAACTGACACCCGCATGATTGCCCAGCCGGCAATTTACCCACTGAGCCATCTACCCAGCTCCAAAGTCCTTTTAAAACATTTTAACAAATATTAACACATAGTAAATAGGATATTTACTATATGTCAGGCACAATTTAGAATAAGCTACAACTACTAACTCATATAGCCCTTTTTCCTACCAAGTGTGATAAACACTTTAATCACCCCTGCCTTACAGAGGAAGAAGCCAGGCAAACATAGAGAGTTTCGTGTGAGCCAGACACAGTAACTCATGCTTAGCAGTCCTCATTACTCAGGGCACTGAGGCAGAAAGAACTGTTGACCTTGGAGTTTGAGACCAGCCGGGGGAAAGAGAGAGACCTTCATCTCATACAGGGGGGGACATGGCCGAGAACGTAGTTCCACTGGAGGATTGCTTGCCTGGCACGAAGCCCTAGGTCCCATCCCTAACAAGGCATCAACTGTGCATGTGACATGAGCCTCTAATCCCAGCACTCGATGGGGAGGGACTGATGGATCAGAAATTCAAAGTTATCTTCAGTTCCAGAGCTAGATTGAAGTCAGCCTTGGGTACCTGAGACCCTGTCTCAGAACTGGGTTCAGGTTGGTACCCATAAACCCCATTGCATCTTTCTGGTTGTTTTCCTCACTGGTTAATCTGCTTTCCATCTGACTCCCATAGAAGAATGTTCTCTGAGATTGAATTCTTCACTAGGTATTCAGCCGTGGCAGTCTTTGTGGAATGAATTAATGAATCAATGAACAAATGAACAGATGAATTTCAGGCAGAGATTTGCTTGTTTGAACCCATCACACCTATCCTGGAAGAAGGCTGAGCCTTCCTTGAGAGGTAGTGATAGGGACCTGTGGGTCATCTCTTTCCTGGGTCTCTGATGATACCCTTCCCTTGGGCTCCAGAAGGAGGCCTGTGCTGAGGTCGCCAGAGCCCCCTTGTTTGGGTTCACTCTTCTCCTGCTGCGTGCTGCTGCAGCTGGGTCCCCTGTGGAAGCAGAGCTGGCCTTCCTTCTTGGCAAGTCCTGGTGTTCAATTGATGTTTTCCCCAGACCAGGCCCAGCGGGTGGCCGGGTTTCTGCTGTTAATCACACAGCCTTCTGGGGCCCGTCCACGTGGCTGGCTTTGAGGGTTAGCCAGAGCTCTGGTGGGAACCGCTCACTGCTCCAATTGGCCCTCTCTTGGGAGGCAGCAGACCCTGGGTCCCACTTGTCTTTACTCTGGCGACAATTTCACCCTCTCAAGGAGGACAGCATGCTTCCTGGTGCAGCTGGGTCCATGGCCAGCCTGGGCAGAAGTTCATTCTTGTTCTACAGAAACCCTGGGGCAGTCTGGGTCCTCGCCCAAGGCCACAACAAGGCCAAGCTAGGTTGCCAGGAGTAACCTTCAGAAAGCCCAATGACACAGCTCTGCTCACTACTCGTTGGCAACCAGAATGAGTTCCCACAGGAAAAAGGAC
>BTHU01000008.1:111071777-111109277 GCA_036184795.1 Tokudaia tokunoshimensis
ATTTATTCCCAGGTGTACATAGGTGAGGAGTTTTATGATCAAAATTTTGCCCACTGGTAGAATCTTCCTCCCCTCCGCTGTATGTCACCATCTATCCTTGGTGTAGGTTTGGGGCAGGAGTTGACAGGCCTGATTGTCCTCTTTGGTTTGCTCAGGCAGGCCTGGGTCTGGGAGGGCCACTGGCAAATGTGGGAGAGACTGCTTGGCTGCCTCTCAAGCCATCAGGTCTGATTTTCAATTTCTGATGCCCTCTAGGGTTTGTCCCTTTTGATGTTTAGGACAATGTATAATGGCCAATTTCTTTGGGAGCCAGAGGGCAGCCAGGAGGTCTAAGATTTCTTATTTTTAATTGTTTTTCCTTCATCAGTTAACAGTCTCCTTTCATGGTATATTGCTCGATGAACATATGCAATGGCTAATGCACATTGACTGTCAGTTTAGATATTAGGCATTTTGTCCTTACCTAATTTAAGCACCTCAATGAGAACTACTAGCTTTGCCCTCTGGGATAGAGTCCCACTCGGGAGGGTAGACGCCCATAATGGCTTGTTCAAGTCTACCACTGCCCCTCTGCCTACTTGGTACCATCTTCCGTGAACCTGCTCCATTAGTGAATGTGGTGATGTCCACATTGGGCCAGGGTTGGTCAATTATGGCTGTGTTCCATGTATGTGTTGCAGGTTTCCAGTCATGTACTGGTGAATTTTTCCAGGGCTGGGTTAGGTAGCAGTGTGGCAGGGTTCAAAGAGGTACTAGGGGTAAAGAATACTCAGGGTGGTTACATAAGAAAGAGTGATAGTGGGTCAACCCAGTATTTGAGACCCCCATTAAAATCTGGTGATAACTTTTGAGTGCCTCCCTACCTTTGGGTGTTGGGGTTCCAATCCAAGCTGGAAAGGCGCTGTCAGTGATCTCAAGGGTCCTCAGAGTATTTACAATTATTTCCTGGAACTAATTTGTGGGCTTCCCATCCACTGTGGTCCCATTACTCTGTGGTAAAGAGGGTCTGAAGGAGTTGTTGAGTGAAGTAGAAACTTAAGATTTCTTTTGAAAGTTGGTTGGATGGTGTTTTGTTGGGACAAACACAGGAAAAAATGGTTAGCTGAAGTGGACACACCAAAAAACTTCTAGTGGCATACTACAGTTTCCTGCTGCTTCCAAAGACTCAGGCTGATTGACAGAGTGATATCTGTAGAGAGCCATACAGCCTCTAGGCAAAATTCAGCTGCCTGCATTTCACCTACACAGAGCTGAGGAATTCCAGCCACACCTCCTCCCACCTGACAGATGTCAGAGCCCCTCTGGCACTACAGTTTCCAGCAAAAGTCAAGTCGCCATCTCCTGCTGTGTAGCAGACCCTGTGATCTTTGTTATGGCAACATCTCTCAGCCTGCCGGAGACCTGCTGAGAAGACTCTGCAGCTTTGGGAGGGAGGGTCACGCCCACAGCATATATATTGTCACTCTTGTCCCCAAAGAAATATAGAAAGATTTTGTACAGCCATGCACTAATGTCTCTGTGTGTTCTTTTCTCTCGACCCCCGTAGTTTCACCCTTCAGCTCTCCCTCCACGTAGAACCCGCTCGTGAGCAATTCCCAGGAAGTTCCAGATATCAACTGAGACAGACACAAGTCCTGAGGCATACATGTGCTAGGACAAGACCTGTAGAGGACACATGATGTTTAGAAGATGATGGAGCTGAGTTAGACTTAACTTACAGAGCTAGCTGTGCAACGCTTGTTAGTCTCGTGTCTTCGCTGATCTTTGCTTCACTGAGAAAGACACAGTCAAACACTTCTCCTGGCATCCCTACTGATCCCTCCTACTGACTGGTGCCAAGACTGAGGCCCAGCTGTCTTTACTAGAGAGTGATGCCTCTGCTGATTCCTGTTTGCTAACCGACTCTACCAAACTAGACTACTGGTACATCCATAAAGTGTAAACTAAAGTAAAGAGTAAACATAAAGTAAAGAGTAGACTGAGCTGTCGCAGCTGACCTGTGAACTAAACTGCCAATTTCCAGACAACACAGAGGAGAGTTACTCCAAAAAAACCTCTCTAAACACGTCCACTTCCACCATATCCTTTCTTTTCCACTACCTCTGGTAGGTGGTAGACTACAAGAGAGGTTAAAATGTTTTAAAATCATCATTAAAAATAAAATTTTTTAAAAAATTAAAGTTACAGTTGGGTGTCTTCCCAGGTGGTCTGGTAAACCATGAAAGGCCTCCCTCCCTCAGGGGCGGGTGGGGCGATGATGTGCATCGTAAAGTCTCTGTTGAAGGGTTGGGTTTGGGGCCCATTAGTGAAGGGAGAGGATGGGGGTGGGGCTTGGCCAATCCCCAGGCAGTGGTGGGGACTTGAGAGGCTGACAGTATAGGGGTTGGTGACAAGTTCTCCTCCTTTGGTGGAGACAGGATTGGTGGGTCCTGCTTGAGACAGACACAGACAACTACAGCAACAGCTTGTGACTATCTTTTCAGTCCACCTAGACTGATCCTGGAAATTTCTGGTAAGGGCAGAAGCCTTTTCCTCTTCAAGGAGAGGGACAACAAGTTTTTTCTACCATTTGGAGAGGAGGTCAGATAGAAGAAATCACCAGGCTATGACACAGGGAATCTGGACACCTGAGAACTATAGACTGTATGGAGAGAATAAATGAAGCAAAGGAATCCCCAGGAGGCCAGGTAATGCCAAAGGAAGGCCATTCAAATTCACAGAGTGTGAAGTTTTTGGGGAAATACTTGGGTGCCCCAAATGGTGGCAGCCTTCTAAAAATCCTTAAAGTTGTTTAGAATCACTCCAAGAGGAGTGTCTAGGGTGGAGGAGGATTTTCCCATAGTAAAGGAGTCGAAAGTTAGAGAAGAAAGATGCCAAAGAAACAAACAAGCAAAGTACAAGACAAACACAGACAAAGTGGAGTTTCAAAGACAGACACAGTGCTGTGGGGCCAAGTTCAAAGGGGTGGATTGTAATCCATCCCCCTTTGCCAAATGGAGAATGGGGGATCCCCGGTCTCCTCACCTGAAGAGCAATACTGTGTCCAGCTTCTCTTCTTTGAGTCACCAGAGGTCTAAACCACACCAGAAACAAGACCAAACCAAGAAAAAAAACTTACCTCTTCACAGAGGGCTGGCCGTCTTGGTAGGGTTCACTATCAATAACTGAGGAATGGTCAAGGGTACGGGGAGATCTATATGGTCAAGGAATCGCCACACAAACCACTGGAACTCTGGTCTCAGTTAAGAAGGAATAATCTATCAAACACACACCCCAGGACTGATCAATCAGGGCCGCACCATAGACTCAGGAGCTAAGGCTGAAACCCCAAAAGTTTCCCAGTTTCTAAAGGCGAAAACCTCAATGAGCTCATGTGCAGGTGCATAAAGAGCGGCAGGGTGGCCGGCTCTTACTCAAGCTATTTTGACAATTTAGACAGAACAGTTCAAACTGACCTTTAATTTGATTGGTCCTAAGTGGAGTCTCTGGTTGTGAAATTTCTTAAGAAAAACAAACCACAGCTGGGGAGACAGCACAGGGGTTGAGAGCACTGGCCACTCTTCCCAAGGACCGGGTTTCAATTTCCACCAGCCACATGGCAGCTCGAAACTGTCTGAAACTCCTATTCCAGGGGATCCAACACCGTCACACAGATATACATGCAGTCAAATCACCAATGTACATAAAATTGATAATAATGAAGAATGACCTCATAACAGGATACATGGTTAACTTGACCCTGCTCTGAGTCAAACTGTTTTCTGTCTTAGCAATCATATGAAGTGGTTGGCAGGGATGGAACAAAATGTCTACGGCTATGCTAGGGGAACAGGCCTCAACAGGGGCTGCGGTTGTCTGGCTTGACTAGAAGAGTGGCCAACATGTCGCTGCCCTGTTTTGTTTGTTTGGTTGGTTGGTTGGTTTGTTGTAGTTGTTGTTTGTATAAACAAACACTTCTTCAAAACCAATTTGTTACATTTTTTTAAATCAATACTATTCTTTGTTGGTATTAATTCGTTTATTCATTTATTTATTCATTTTGGTTTTGTGAGATGGGGTTTCTCTGTGTAGCCCTGGCTGTCCTGGAACTGGCTCTGTAGACCAGGCTGGCCTCAAAATTATAGATTCACCTGCCTCTGCCTCCCAAGTGCTGGGATTAAAGGCATAAAGCCCCACCATCTGGCTTTGTTGGTCGGTTTTTTTTGTTTGTTTGCTTGTTTTTGTTTGTTTGTTCTATTGGATTTTTGTTTTTCTTTTGAGACAGTCTCACTATGTAGCCTTAGCTGGCCTGGGGTTTCCTATGTAGGCCAGGCTGGCCTTGAACTTACAGAGGTTTGCTGGCTTCTGCCTTTCTGGTGCTAGAATTAAGGGTTTCATCGCCATACTTGGCTACTTCATGAAGCAAGCTCTCACTTTATAGACCAGGCTGGTCTTGAACTCCTCATCCTTCTGCCTCTGTCTTCCAGGTGCTGAGACTATAGGTGTGTGTGTGCTACCATATCTAGCTTAAAAAATTTATTTTGCCTTAATTTTATTTATAGAAATAGCACAGACCACCAGCCATCTGTAAACAGTGAGACGTGGTCAAAGTCTTCACGTTGACAGGCTGACGCCTTTACTACCGGCCTTCACAGGAGCCTGGGAACCTTTGGGAGCCTGAGCTAGATAGAGCCAGCTCTAGGTCCAAAGTAGGCCCCAAAATAGCATTGCTGGTGACAATGACCTAAATGTTGGGGTTCAGGAATCACCACACAAGCCATGCACACACCGACCTCTGTAGATTGCTGGTGAGGCTGGTGAAAGCTGAGGCGAGAGCCTGTGATTGGGCAGTGGAAAAGGAAGGCGGGCTGAGAGTTTTAGAAATGGGACAGAGAGACAGAGAGTTGGAGAGGAGAGACCGAGAGGAGGAGACAAGATAGAACCTATAGGAGAGGAAGATGAACCCGGTCCATGGAACTTGAAAGAGTCACAGGTAGCTGTGGATATCATAGAAGGACAATAGAGTAATGTAGGGTGCATTTGCCCCTGCTAGGTGTGCAGCTTGTGTTTATGTCAATTGAGTTCTGAGTTCTTTGTGCATGCATTTTGGGGATTGAGAATTTACTGTCATAAATCTGACTGATAAATTACAAGCCTCTGGAGTTTTCTTTATACAGAGCTCAGGTTTAGAGCAAGCCTTGGCAGACTAGCGGCAGGGGATGGATGACTGGAAACTCAAGGGAACCGCAGGAAATTGGGCAGACCTCGACTTGGGGCTAGCCTTGGGGGCAGGGAGACTGAGTTGCCCGCGTGAGCATGGATTGTTTTTAATAATTACATGCTACAGATCTCAGTTAAGCCAGAGTAGTTTATTGAACATACATCCCAAGACATCCCAATCAGGGCTACAAAAATGACTTGGGGCCTAATTTTGTGGTACCAGTTTGTTCTCAGGGATGGTTTATAAAGGAAACACACACACACACACACACACACACACACACACACACACACCAGAGTGAGCTCACACACAGGTACAGGAAGTGCTGCCCAGTGGTCGGCCCTGACGCAAGTCATTTTAGACATAAGAGTTCATATTGACCTTTAGTTTGATGGGTCCTACACAAAGCTTTGTGGAATTTCTTAAGATTAATAAACCTCATACTGAACATAACAAGGTATGTGGTCAGCATGGCCCTGCTCTGAGTCAAGTCATTTTTCTGTGTCATTGACTGGCAGGCGTCATACAGCAACAATATGAAATCACTGGCGGGCATGGAACAAAATGACTACAGCCATGCTGGGGGAGGGAGACAGGCCTCAACTGTAAACAGGATAGTTATTGGGTAAACAGAAGCCTAAATTCAGCATTCCTCAGAAATTTCATAAGGCCCAATTCTCCTTACCAAGACCTCCCTCCCTTAATCTGCTCCCTTGGGTAAGAGCATCTAGTTCCCGGTCATTCCAGTGGCCTATGTCAGCCCATGATCCCCAATCTGATGTCATAAAATCCACTTGCTTTTCTGACATTTGCTTCTCTCTGCCTTCTAAGAGATACCCTTGGCAGCTTGATCCCCGATAAACCTTTCCTTCTACCCTAGAACTGTCCAGTTCTGTGGATTCACTGCGTCCTCACTTAGAGCCTGAACTGGAGATACAGCCCCAGCCTTGGCCTGTGGTTGGCAAAGCCTGAGACCCTTGGCTATGGAGGTTCCCAAGCTTGATGCCTCTTTTGTGCTATTTGAGTTCTGAATGTGTGTGGTGTGAAGACTTGGACCTTGGAGTTACAGTAACTGGTGGCTCCCAGTGCCCTCGGAACTGGAATTCTAGGCCTCATATTTATCTTCCTTTTCTTTTTTAAAGGATTTATTTATTATTACAATTAAGTACACTGTAGCTATCTTCAGACACACCAAAAGAGGGCATCAAATCTCATTACAGATGGTTGTGTATTTATGTATCTATTTTTTTTAAACTTTTTTT
Organism: Tokudaia tokunoshimensis; assembly: GCA_036184795.1. Taxonomy (NCBI): domain Eukaryota; kingdom Metazoa; phylum Chordata; class Mammalia; order Rodentia; family Muridae; genus Tokudaia; species Tokudaia tokunoshimensis. The sequence continues at coordinate 111,078,240 of BTHU01000008.1, forward strand.
TAAAGATTTATTTATTTATTTTATGTATATGAGTACACCATTGCTGTCTTCAGACACACCAGAAGGGGGCATCAGATCCCATTTCAGATGGTTGTGAGCCACCATGTGGTTGCTGGGATTTGAACTCAGGACCTCTGGAAGAGCAGTCGGTGCTCTTAACTGCTGAGCCATCTCTCCAGCTCCTATGTATCTATTTTTATAGGACTGGAGAGATGACGCAGTGGTTACAGGTGCTTGCCAGTAAGCATTCAGACCTGAATTGGTTCCACAGAAACTACACAGAAGAAGAGAACTCACCCCTGAAAATGGTCCTCGGACCTGCACACAAGGGCTGTTGATACTCACAAACACATGTCCACATAAACAAACAGATAAATGAAACTTTGCAAAATGATCCAGCAATCAGGAAATGAAGGCCAGAGGATCAGGGGTTCAAGGTCATTCTAGGTTACATATAGTAAGTTTGAGGCAAGCCTGGGCTATTTGAGATCCTATTTCAAAATATTAAGTCCAGTGTGGTGGCACACATTTAATCCCAGCACTAGGGAGGCAGAGGCAGGCAGATCTCTGTGAGTTTGAGGCCAGTCTGGTCTACAAAATGAGTTCCAGGACAGTCAGGGCTACACAGAGAAACCCTTTCTCAGAGCAAACAACAACAAAAGCCAAGTGCAGTTTCTCACGCCTTTAATCCCAGCACTCAGGAGGCAGAGGCAGGTAGATCTAGCCTGGTCTACAGAATGAGTTCCAGGACAGTCAGAGCTCTACAGAGAAATTCTGTCAAACCTTTTTGTAGCATAATCTTCTATACTTCTTACTATTCTTACTACTTTACTACCATAAAAATTTTTATATAAATAAGATTTGTATGAGGATGTCCATAACATTTGTTTGTAATAGACAAAAAGTGGAAGCAAATCAAATATTTGACAATTGCTTCCTAGAGCTGTGTATACTCAGCCATAAATGGTGCATCCAGCACTCACAGACATTACGTTGAGAGAGATTACCCATAAGCACATGTGGTATCATTCCAGTGAGGAGAGCTGCTGGAATAGCTAGAGCACCCACCGAGGACACAGATCAGCCCCGGCACCAGGCAGGGGACAAAGTTCGCTCCAGGCAGTTCCTTCCCTTCCTCGTTCTGGTCCCTGCTCTGGTACTCAAGGTACAGAGGTTTTCCAAACCCTTTCTGTAACTCATGGCTGTTTTATGGCAAGGAGAGGTTGACCCCCTGGGCCCTGAAGCCTTAGACAGATGTGGTAGGGGCTAGATGCCTTTATCCATCACTGATGGGGGCAGGGCTCCCTGTACTTCCCCAAAGAGACCAGAGGTCAGACCCTCCCCATTTACTTGGGTTTTGCAAGCCAATGAAAATTTAGTCCCATGAATAAAAGCCCCTTGTCCAGAGTTCCTAGCCCTAATCCTCTTACATATCCCCAGCGGAAAGCCGGAGCCGGTGGCGGAAGGGACTGTCTGATTCCCTGCCAAGCTAGTCCTTTGTCCCACACTCTGGTGCCAAGCTGCCCCACAACCGAGGATGATCGTCCCCCAGTCCCTGATGCTGATGTGGTCACAGTGTGTGCTCTGAATCAGGGCTTGAATGGCACAGGTGGATCTGAGGACTCTTGTCCCAAGAGAGAGTCATGGAATACCTTAGAGCCCCAGCCACACCCAGTGTATCCTGGTTACGGCTTCTGCCTCCCTCTCCTGGAATCCTGGATTTTTTTTTCTTCAAGCAACAAAGGAGGCTAAGTTGGATTGGGTGTTCACAGGATCCCTCTCATCTCATTGATTCCTCTAGGAAACTCAGATAAAACCCTACTTATGACAGAGACTGGAGGGTCCCAACAGAGGGACAGACATCCCTGTAGCATGGAGAAATACCACAGTTCCATTGTGATCGCAAAGAGACCCACTCCCCTGCCAGACCCTAGGGAACCACTTTACAGGGGGTTGATAGGTAGGCCGGAGAGGCCAGAGGACTTGGTTGGAGGTAGATGAGTAGGGGCAGGTGGGATGTAGTATCCTGAGGCCCTAGGGGAGCAGCTGGCAGGGGGCATGGAAACTGTGACGTGTGTGTGTGTGTGTGTGTGTGTGTGTGTGTGTGTGTGTGTGTGTGTGTGTGTGTGTGTGTGTGTGTGTGAAGCACCACAGGCCTACACATCTGAAATGGGGTGAAGTCACCAGGGGTCAGGATTCAGGAGGCCTGAGACAAGCCAATGTATTTAGTGAGGGAGGAGTTAGTAATTTAAGAAAAAAGATTTTTTAAAAAATTATTTATTTATTTATTTATTTATTTTGGTTTTTCCAGACAGGGTTTCTCTGTGTAGCCCTGGCTGTCCTGGAACTCACTCTGTAGACCAGGCTGGGCTCAAACTCAGAAATCCGCCTGCCTCTGCCTCCCAAGAGCTGGGATTAAAGGCGTGCGTCACCACTGCCTGGCTAAAGATTTTTTTTTTTAAGTCAATTAATTAAAAGGAAATAAAGAGGGGCTGGTGAGATGGCTCAGCGGTTAAGAGCACTGACTGCTTTTCTGAAGGTCCTGAGTTCAAATCCCAGCAACCACATAGTGGTTAATTACCATCTTTTATATTTGCTTTAGTTTTTTTTTCTTAAACTTTAATTTTTCTGGGCTCTGAACTACTGATTTTTTTAAAGATTTTAATTTTATGTATATGAGTACACTGCCACTGTCTTCAGACACCCCAGAAGAGGACATCAGATCCCTTTACAGATGGTTGTGAGCCACCATGTGGTTGCTGGGAATTGAACTCAGGACCTCTGGAAGTGCGGCCAGTGCTCTTAACCACTGAGCCATCTCTCCAGCCCTGCTTTAGTTTTAGTTTTTGTTTTTAAAGAAAGTATATCTCAGTGATAGAGCACATGCTCAGCACAGGAAGGAAGGGAGGTACGGAGGGAGGAAGGAGATAGATACACAGGAAATTAAATCCCCTGATGCTTTCTGTTCACTCTCTAACCATGGACCAGACCTTAGGGTTGATTCTTCTTGTGGTTAACAAATTCTGTTCAAAACAATATATACACTGGGGACTTAGCAATGAACCTGGAATGTATAGTGCTGTCAGTATGAGAAATGCATATAAAGAAAACCCAGCAGAGAAGCAGTTATAGGGGTCATAGGTGACTTCGTGGCTGGAAGTTTGAGACAGGGCAAACAAAAGGCTTTAGTTTCTATGGCTGCATAAGACACAACTCCCAGACATGTTGGCTCAAACACAACAACCAGTTCTTACCCATCCTGGTGCCCGTGTGGGGCATCTCAGCTGGGGAATCTCCCTGAGATTGTGATCAACATGAGAAATGGTACTGGGATCCTCACTTTGAAGATCACAAGACCAGGGCCTGGCAATCGGCACAGTATGGATTCTCGGCATCTCTCACTTCTCCCCATGGTCTTTACAGAGATCTCTCCAGCAGAGCAGAGTCAAGCCCAGGCTTTTCTCCAAGCCACCAGGGCTCCACCTTGATGCATCTGAGAGCACCAAGCAGAAATGATTGCCTTTCCCACACAGCTTCGGAGATCACAGGCGTCCCCTCGCTGTGCTTTTATCTAAGCAGTTAGAGAATGGTGCCACACTCTGTGGTGCAGTCTGTAATCCAAGCTACTTGGAAGGCTGAGGAGGAGGACCACAGGTTCAAGGCCTACCTGGACAACTATTGAGACTCTTATCCAAAATAAAAAGTTAAAAGAAAGGTTAGGAATAGCTCAGCAGCTCAACCGTAGGGCCTTTGCCTAGCATGGGTGAAGCCCTGACTCAGTGTCCATTAATGAAGTGTGTGTGTGTGTGTGTGTGTGTGTGTGTGTGTGACATGTGTCAATGTGAGGTGTCAATGTGAAGTTGTGAGACAAAAACATAGATTGTTCTATGGCCTGCTGGCACAAACACTCTGTTTTTATATCTAGATTATACCTAGGAATATCTTTTTTTATTTTTGGTTTTTCAAGACAGGGTTTCTCTGTGTAGCCCTGGCTGTCCTGGTACTCATTCTGTAGACCAGGCTGCCCTTGAACTCAGAAATACACCTGCCTCTGCCTCCCAAGTGCTGGGACTAAAGGTGTGTGCCACTACTGCCCGGCTAGAAATACCTTTATTTCAAAGTCTTTTGTGCTCACCATTCATTTATAACATTCATTCTTTTTTGTTTTGGGGTTTTTAATTTGTTTTTTTTTTCTTTTTCATTTCCTTTCTCTTTCTTTCTTTCTTTCTTTCTTTCTTCCTTTTTGGAGATAGGATTTCTCCATATAGCCCTGGATATCCTAGAACTTGCTTTGTAGGCCCAGCTGGCCTCGAACAGAGCTATCCACCTGCCTCTGCCTTGGAGTGCTGGGGTTAAAGATGTGTGCCACCACATCTGGCTTCAACAGCTGTTCTTAACGTATGCTAAAACCTTTCTTGAGGTTGATGAGATGGCTCAGCTCTTAAGAGCACTTAACCTGGAAGTCCCCGAAGACAGTGTTTGGTGGCAGTTGGGAGGACATAGTACCCTGATTCGATTTTGGGTTTGTTTGTTGGGACAGGTCCTCTCTCTATGCAGCTCTATGCAGCCCTGGCTGAACTGGAGCTCACTGTGTAGACCAGGCCAATCCTGAACTCACAGAGATCTGCCGGCCTCTATCTCTGGAATTTTGGATTTAAAGACGTATGCTACTGTACCAGGCTAAACCCTGTATTCTTCACCATACCAGACTCCAGAACCTACACAAAAAGCCCGGCATGGTGGGGTAGGCTTCGTAATCCCAGTGATGGCAAGAAGCGAGGGAGAAATAGGAGGCTCCTGGGGCTCACTGGCCAGCCTGCCTGACCCACCTGGTGAAGTTCCGGCCAGTGAGAGACTCTGTCTCAAACGAAAGGCAGATGGCACCTGAGGTTAGCCTCTGCTCTTCAGATGATGGAGAGGAGAGCAAGCTAGTCTCTCTCCTCCACAAGCATGCCCTTGGCAGAGGCATGTTCACAGCCATTCCCATAAATAAATAAATATGTAGGTAAAATTAAAATATGAAATTAAAAGATATTTTAAAGGCCACCTTCTGCTATATAGTGAATTTAAGGCCATTCCTGATCTATGTAAGATCTTGTCTCAATAAACAAACTGTGCTGGGCATGTGGGCACACACCTTTAACCCCAGCACTCTGGAAGGAGAGGTAGACTTATCTTTGTGAGTTCTTTTTATTTTTTTTTTTAATTTTTTATTTTTTTTGGTTTTTCGAGACAGGGTTTTTCTGTGTAGCCCTGGCTGTCCTGGAACTCACTTTGTAGACCAGGCTGGCCTCGAACTCAGAAATCCTCCTGCCTCTGCCTCCCAAGTGCTGGGATTAAAGGCGTGTGCCACCACCGCCCGGCGCTTTGTGAGTTCAAAGCTAGACTGATCTGTCTACCTAGCAAGTTCTAGGCCAGCCAGGGGGACACACAGTGAGACCCTGTCTCAAAAAAAAAAAAAAAAAAAAAAGTAAAATAAAAAAAAAAACAATCTACTAACATTAAAACTAAATGACGAAATACCAACAACTTTGATTGGTTTGCTTGTTTTAGTAAATTTAAATAGATTTTCCTGAATTAATAATATTTTATTTGCTCTATGACCTTAGGTATTAAGGTCAGCAGTTCTCAACCAGTGGAGTCTTGAGTCTTGACCCCTTTGGGGGTCATATATCGGAAATCCTACATATCAGATATTGACATTATATTGACATTATGATTCATAATAGAAGCAAAATTACAGATATGAAGTAATAAGAGAATAGCATTATTGTTGGGGGTCATCACAGCATTAGGAAGGTTAAGAACCATTGCCTATTTCAAGAGAATAAATAGATGTCTTTATTTCTTTTGACAGGACTTCATCTAGCATAACTTGGCCTCAGACTCACTACATTGCTAAAAGATCTTCCTGCCTTCAGCACCCACATGCTGGGATTACATGTGCCCAGTGCTAAATTCAGTTTTTATGACGGGCTGAGGATTAAACCAGGAAGTCTCTTGCATGCTAAGCTAGTAGTCTACCAACTGAGCTACACCCCATTGTCATGAGGTTGAATGGGGAGTAATTATGCACATGTGATACACTTTTGACTATTAAAATTAAGGGGAATGGGGGCTGGAGAGATGGCTCAGAGTTTAAGAGCACTGACTGCTCTTCCAGAGGTTCTGAGTTCAATTCCCAGCAACCACATGGTAGCTCATGACCATTGTATATGATGTTGAACTACCAGGTGGCAATCATTGACCCTGGAAACAGAATTTGTATTTTCATAGCTCCATACTTTGTAGAAACACCTTGAGGCTACAGGAAAGACAACTCTTTTTTTTTTTTTTTTTGGTTTTTTCGAGACAGGGTTTCTCTGTGTAGCCTTGGCTGTCCTGGAACGAAAGACAACTCTTGTAGCTCAAGTTTCAGAAACTTTTCTGGTCTTCTGCCATGTCAGCACAGAAAGTCCTGGGTCAACCAACCTAGCAGAAGTAGGCGGGGCTTACCCAACCTATTTCCCAAGTCTGGGAGTCCGCTATGGTCAAGTGCTATCTGGACATAGCTTAATAGCACCTAGACTTTGAGAAAGAAAAAAAAAGTCAATAGACCATGAAAATGTTCTGACAGAACTATTACAGGAGTCAGAAAAGGCCCTAGGAAGTGTCACTGTGGCCTCTTATCAAGATAGTCAAAGCCTTCAGCTCCCTTACCAGCTTCTGCCTCCAAATGTCCGAACTCCTCCTAAGAGGCCTCTACAGATGGCGAGCTTTATTTCAGGGCTTAGAGTGGTGGCAGGCTCGCAGCGCAGAAGAGCTTAAGAAGCATCTGATGTTAGATAGCACTGTTCTTCGAAATGCTCTGGCAGCTGCCGGCCCCTCCTGCCCGCACCGCGCCTGGGCCAGTGGCCACAAGCTCCTCAGAGCCCTGCTTCCGAAAAGCCCATTCATAGCCTTCTTTCTCAAGGTCTCATCTCAACCCTGACTTCCCTGTCTGCACAAAGCCACCCTTTCTTCTCAGGGACCCAGGTGGCAGTCGAAACTGTACATAATGACTCCTCTTTCTTGTGGCCCCATAGAGCCCCCAAAGGGCAGCCCAGACGGAAGATCTGCTTTGTCCGTGCGTGTTGTCGAGGAATCAGAGGAGGGTACTTAATCTCCATTTTAGCCAGAACTGGGCAGGGCAGCACCCCAGAGCTAACGGGCACATTGCAGACCAACCCTCTTGACTTACAGACAAGACCCAGGCGAGCGAGGCTCTTTCCACTCAGCCACTGCAGCGAAGACTCCTGCCTCCCACCTTCCCTGCGAGCATGAGTGGGCGGGTGGGCTTACTCTGCAGGTCTCAAACTCACGGGCTCACCTGTGCCTTATCTCCCTGACCTCCGCTGGCCACTAAAGAACGCCACTCTCAGCCTTCCATGGGCTTCTTAGGATCCTGTGGTTTTCTGAATATTTCACTTTTCTCCACTGCCAGGCAGGACTCAGTGCCTCCTGGCTTCCAGTTCCACCTCCTCTACCCCAAGGTAGACCACCCGCTGTTGGCTTCAAGGCCGTCGGAACTATACACCCACTCCATTCCTCCTATCTCCTCTGTAGGAGGACACACACTGTCTTTGTTTCCGACCCACACTACCTCAGACCCTCTTGTCATCTCAGCAGTGACTGCGACGTGAGCATGCGTGCCATGAGCCCCCAGGCTGCAGCAGACAGTACCTCATTGCGAGCAATCTGCTGCTGCCCCTGCTGCTTGCCCAGATGTGACAAAAACAGGTAGAGAAACCATTCCAGGGCTGGAGAGACAGCCTGGTCAGTAAAGCGCTTGCTTGCTTTGCAGACGAAAGGGTCCTGAGTTTGATCCCCAGCGTTCACATGATCCCAGTGCTGAGACAGTAGAGACAGTAGAGACAGATGGGTCATCGGAATTCTCTCCAGCCAGCCTACCCTAATTGGCAAGCCTAAGATCCTGTTAGAAACTCCGTCTCGCCGGGCGGTGGTGGCGCACGCCTTTAATCCCAGCACTTGGGAGGCAGAGGCAGGAGGATTTCTGAGTTCGAGGCCAGCCTGGTCTACAAAGTGAGTTCCAGGACAGCCAGGGCTACACAGAGAAACCCTGTCTCGAAAAAAACCAAAAAAATAAAATAAAATAAAAAATAAGAAACTCCGTCTCAACTGGCAAGATGGCTCAGTGGATAAAGGTGCCTGTTGCCAAGCTGTTGACGGGAGTCGGATCTCCCAGGACCCTCATAAAAGGAGACCACTGACTCCCGTAAGCTGCCTTCCGACCTCTACACCTAGTTATGATGTACACATGCCTCCCCCACCCAGTACATAGGTGTATGTAATTTTTAAAATTTAAGAAATCTTATCTTGGGCTAGAGAGATGACTCAGCGGTTAAGAGCACTGACTGTTCTTCCGAAGGTCCTGAGTTCAATTCCCAGCAACCACATGGTGGTTAACAACCATCCACAATGAGATCTGATTCCCTCTTCTGGGGTGTCTGAAGACAGCTACAGTGTACTTACATATAATAAATAAATAAATCTTAAAAAAAAATCTTGTCTTTGCTAGAGAGATGGCTCAGCAGTTAAGAGCACTGTCTGCTCTTCCAGAGGCCCCGAGTTCAATTCCCAGCTACTACAAGGTGGCTCACAACCATCTGTAATGGGATAGGATGCCCTCTTCTGGTGTGTCTGAAGACAGCTACAGTGTACTCTTATACATAGAGTAAATAAATAAATCTTTTTTTTTTTTTTTGGTTTTTTCGAGACAGGGTTTCTCTGTGTAGCCCTGGCTGTCCTGGAACTCTCTCTGTAGACCAGGCTGGCCTCGAACTCAGAAATCCACCTGCCTCTGCCTCCCAAGTGCTGGGATTAAAGGCGTGCGCCACCACCGCCTGGCTAAATAAATTTTAAAAAAAAAAAAAAAGAGGCAGGCGGATTTCTGAGTTCAAGGCCACCCTGGTCTGCAGAATGAGTTCCAGGACAGCCAGGTCTCTAAAGAGAAACCCTGTCTCGAAAACCAAAAAAAAAAAAAAAAGCCAAGGCTAGTGGGACGAGATGCTCAGCAGGTATAGTGATTTGAATGAAAATGGCTTCATAGACTCATTATTGGAGCAGCATTTTTGGAGGTGTGGCCTTGTTGGAGTGGGTGAGGCCTTGTTGGAATGGGTGTGACCTTGATGGAGGATGGGTGTCACTGGGGATGAGCTTTAAGGTTTCAGAAGCTTAAGCCAGCCTCAATGGCACGTTTCCTGCTGCCTGAGGACTGGGATGTAGAACTCCAGGCTACGTCTCCAGCACCATGTCTGTCTATGTCCCACCATGCTTTCTGTAATGTTGATAATGAACTAAGCCGCTGAGCTGTATGGCAGCCCCAATTAGATGCTTTCCTTTATAAAAGTCGTCATGGTCATGGAGACTCTTCAAGACAGCAATAAAAATCCTAACTAAGACAGCAGGTCAGGGTGCTTGCCACCAAATCTGATTACCGGAGTTTGATCCCTGAGATCCACGTGGAGAACTCCTAAAATTTGCTCTCTGGCTTCGACACATGTACCATGGTACACCCACATCAACCTGTAAGGGTCTGGTGCTGCTTGCATTCAAATGCTAAATTCCGTACTCCAAGATCTGGTTGCCCCCAGTCAGGGACAAGGAAATCCACAAATATACCAGCTTTTGTTGTATAAACCTTGCCCTTAAAGTTATCTCTGATTGGTTAATAAAGATGCCTGCACCCTGGGCTCTGAGGAAGAGGGGGCGGAGCAAAGGTTCCTTGCCATGGGGTCGGGAGGATGGTGAGCCCGTGGCCTGATGAAGCAGGGGCAGCCCAAAGGGAACATATGACAAGTAATATCTCAGGGAACAAGACAGAGAAGCAAACAAAATAGCATAGAAGGTTGATATCTGCCCAGCTCTAGTGCTTTAAGGCTTGTATAGATAGAAAGGTTTTTATTTGGGAACTAAGTGATATAAGTGGGGTATTTACCAAATAATATTTACCACAACATCCACCCTTCTAAAATGTAATAAAAATTCTACTCGATTGTCCTGTGGGGTACACAGTTCTCGGAGATGCTCTGCTGGCTCTCCCCAGAAGTCTGCAGTCTCCGGTTTGACCACAGGACCCTGCCCAGGCCTTTCCTACTTCTAGCTCACTCTAGAGTTTCTTCCCAAGTTCCTTTCCCCTTAAACCAGTCATTTGGGGAAGACTGGCGAAAACTGTTCCTCTCCATTTTCTGGAACTTTCTCTCCTGTCTATTCTCCTCTGACTATACCAAACCGACCTTGGGTCCTAGTTTTCTTCTTTCATTATTATGTTTATGTATTACAGGCATTTGAGCTCCAACACTACATTAATGAGGAAAAGAGACAAACCCCGCCTGCCCTCTGGGGCTGGAGAAAGGCTCAGCGGTTAAGAGCACTATGCTCTTCCAGAGAACCCTAGTTTTATGGCTAGCACCCATGTCAGTCAGCTTAGTGTCCTCTGTAATCCAGCTCCAGGGACCCAGGGGACCCGATGCCTCTGACAGCCAGGGCCCGCATACCTACCCACATGCTCCACACAGTACACATCGTTTAAAATAATAAAAATAAGTCTTTTAAAAAAATTCTCTGGGACTAGAGATCATTAAGAAAACTGGCTACTCTTCCAGAAGACCAAGGTTCTATTCCCGGCACCCACGTGGCAGCTCACAGCTATTTGTAACTCCAGGTTTAGGAAATCCAATATGTTCTTCTGGCCTCTGAAGGCACCAGGTACACATGTGATACAAGGTCATGCATGCATGCAAAACATCCCCCTCCCAACACACACACACACACACACACACACACATACACAAATAAATCTTTATTTAAAAGAGGCGAGCTAAGAGAGCTGTGTGGTTGTCCCTGGGAGTCGCATACGACATCTATTTAACCAAGCCTCAGGATTTGTTAACCGGGCAGCATTAGTCAGTGTCTGCTGCCCTCTGGTGGCATGTAAGAAATGGCCCTACTTTCTGTTAGCCAGCTGTGACTTATAAGTTCACCTTCAGCTCCATCCCAGACAGATGGTAGAAGCAAGTGCGTGCCCAGGAGGCAAACAATGTGACAGTGACAATACCGAGTGTTTGTCAGAGAGGTGAATTCAAGGGCACAGTCATGAAAGGAAAGGCTTTGAAGTTGAGGAATAGTTGTGTTAGTAGTAGTGCTCCTCCCGCTCCTCCTCCTGCTGCTGCTGCTCCTCCTCTCCCCCCTCTTCCTCTCCTCCCCCATCTTCTTCCTCCTCCTCATTATTTCCAACGTTGAGCAGGGTCTCATAGCTGGTCTGTCGCTCTATGTGGACCAGGATGCTCTGAAACGCACAGGGATCCACTTGGTGCTGCCTCTCCTGTGCCAGGATTAAAGACATTCCTGGCTATTTTGTTTCTTGAAGATTTAATATTTTGTATGTATGAGTATTTTGCCCGTATCTAAGTATGTGCACCACATGTGTGCCTGGAGCCTGTGAAGGAGACACCAGGAGTGTCAGATCCCCTGGACATCATGTGACCGCTGGTCTACTGTCTTCTGGAAGAGCATCCAGCTCTCAGACCTTCAGTAGCCTCCTTAGCCCCTACTACTACTACTACTACTACTACTATTATTATTATTATTTCTTAGGTTTTTTTTTTTTCGAGACAACATTTCTCTTTCTGTAGCCCTAGCTGTCCTGAAACTTGCTCTCTAGACCAGGCTGGTCTCAAACTTACAGAGATCTGCCTCCTTCTGCCTCCTGAGTACCAGGATTAAAGAGGTGTGTGTGTGTGTGTGTGTGTGTGTGTGAGAGAGAGAGAGAGAGAGAGAGAGAGAGAGAGAGAGAAAGAGAGAGAGAGAGACCACTGCCCAGGCCCATTTATTATTATTTGTTTGTTTGTTTGTTTTCAAGACAGGGTTTCTCTGTGTAGCCCTGGCTGTCCTGGAACTCACTCTGTAGACCAGGCTGGCCTTGAACTCAGAAATCCACCTGCCTCTGACTCCAAGTACTGGGATTAAAGGCGTGCGCCACCACTGCCCAGCAACCATTTATTATTTTTTAATGTGTCTGCATGTGTCTTCTGTGTGTGTAGACACTTGAAGGGGCCAGAAAAGATCATCAGATTCCCTGGAGGTGGTATAACATGCAGGTGCAGGTGCTGGGAACGGAGCTTACGCCCTTGGGAAACAGCAAGTGTCTTAATTGGTGAGCTACCCATCCAACCCCCAGCACAGTGGAAAGACTGGAGCTAAGGGGGTGGGGAAATGAAGACGTTTGTTTGTTTGTTTTGTGTTTTTTTTTTCTTTTTCCACACAGAATTTCTCTGTGCAGCCTTGTCTCTCCGGGAACTCACTTTGTAGACTAGGCTGGCCTCCAACTTGGAGATACTCCTATCTCTGCCTCCTGAGTGTGGGGATTAAAGGAGTGCAACCCCGCTGCCTAGCTAACAGAGTTTTTAGGACAGCATACCAGAGAAGACACTGGGACACAGAGAAAACCTGGAGTCTGCAGAGGGTCACCCTCAAGTTCAGAATATGAAGATCTTGGTTCCCAAGACCAGGGAAAGAAGCCCAAAAAGACCATGGGGGCAGAAGTAGGAAGAAATTCTTTCAACCTAATAAATCAAAGCCATGAAAAGCCCTCAACTAACGTCCTATTTCACGATGAAAAACTAACATTTTTCCCTTAAAATAAGAAACAAGAAAATAATGTGTTTGTTTTCACCATTTGCAGCTCATGTCCTTAAGTAAGAAAACAAACAAAAGGTACCTAGGTGAGAAAGAAAGAGATAAAATTATCCTACTCACTGACACAATGGTCATTTACGTAGAAAATTCAATGGAAACTTTAAAAGTTACAGGAATTAATAAGTTTAGCAAAGATGAGGGGTAAATAAAAATACACAAATAAATTGTAACCAGGATGTACTTGCCTAGCATATGTGAGTCTCCCAAGCAACACACACACAAAAAGCAAAACAGTTGGAGCTGGAGAAGTGACTCGCTAGATAGAGATATTTACTATGGAAGTCTGGTGACCTGAGTTTAATCCCCAAACCCATGGAAATGTAGGAGAGAGCTGACAGACTCAAGTTGTCCTGTGACCTCCACATGTACTTGGTGGCACACACCCACATCACCACCACCACCACCATCATCATCGTCATCATCATCATCGCAATTGTGCCAGGCCTAGAATCAAATTCATTTAGTCACTGTACTAGGGGTGAAGAAGCAGGCAAATTCAAGCCTGGCCTGGCTTACGTAACAAGTTCCTGGCTAACCAGAGGTACATGGTGAGACTGTCTCAAAAACAAAAACCAAGGCAATTGTACATATTGTTGACAATGTAAAAGAAATTGAAGATAAAGAGTACTATTTATGGTAGGACATCGTAATCCCAGCTCTCAAGAGGCAGAGATAGGTGGCTCTTTATGAGGTCCTGGTCTACATAGTAAGTTCCAAGCCGGCCAGAGCTACACAGTTAGAACTTGTCCCAAAACAAACAAACAAACAAACATCTATGATAGCATAGAAATATAAATAAACTTGACAAAGCTGTGAAAGTCATGAACACTGGCACTGCAAAATATTTAAGAAGATTTCAATGCATGGAACACAAGAGAGGGGTCAGGGGAGAAAGAACTGTAATCCTAGTAGAGGGTGCACCCGGGTTGTATGGCTCCAAGTTCAAGGCCAGTCTGAACTTACCAGATCAGCCAAGTCGACACAGCCCTGCCTCCAAAAGCCAAGAAATAAGTAAAACGAGAAAACAAGCAAGGCTGCAAAGATGTTTTGTTAGAAGAGAGTACTGCGCTTACAGAGGACTAGGGTCTAGCTCCCAGCACCCACATTGTGCAGCTCACAACTGCCTGTAACTCCAGCCCCAGGAACTCTGATTCTTGTCCCTGTGGGCACTGGCACTCATGTGTGTAAACCCATACACATAATTAAAAATATAAAAATAGCTGGGCAGTGGTGGCGCACGCCTTTAATCCCAGCACTTGGGCGGCAGAGGCAGGCGGATTTCTGAGTTCGAGGCCAGCCTGGTCTACAAAGTGAGTTCCAGGACAGCCAGGGCTACACGGAGAAACCCTGTCTCGAAAAACAAAAAAAAAAAAAAAAAAAAAAAAAAAAAGAAAAGAAAAGAAAAAAAAAAAAGAAAAAACAAACAAACCCCCAGAAAAAAAAAAAAAAGGAAATTTCACTTAAACTCTACACACTTTCCCCAAATCCTCTTAACTAACTCTCTTTTGGCAACAGACCCTGCAATACAGGAAGCTTGACATTGGTTAATGATTTGTTTTTTCCTCATGATCTGAGGGACTCCTTAGGTTAGAACAAAATTACATGATTTAAGCTGGACCCTCAGGGAAGGCCACCAAGATAAAATGAGAACTGAATAAAAGACCAGGAGTGGCTTCACATCAGCTGGATACTTGGGGAAGAATCATTCCAGAAAGAACTCTGTACACACTGTGAGGATGGGCACACAGGAGGATTCCCACCATACCATCTTTGTGAAAAAAGTATTATTGCCAGGCATAGTGATGCATGCCTTTAATTCCAGCACCCAGAAATCACAGGCAGGTCTGTGAGTTTGTGGCCAGCCTGGTGTACCTAGCAAGTTTCAGAATATCCAAGACTACATAGACTCTTGTCTCAAGAAAAAAAAATATGAATGGGTGTTTTTGCTTACATGTACCATGCCTAGTGCCTACAATGGCCAAAAGAGGACACCCAAACACCTGGATTAGGGATGACAGACAGTCATGAGCTCTCATGTGGGTGTTGGGAATTGAACCTGGGTCCTTTGGAAGAGTAAGCAGTGCTCTTAACTGCTGAGCCAGCTCTCCAGCCCCAAACACAATTTCTTAGTGAAGGAACCTCTGACAACTGCCTTAATTTCAACACTCCTGTCCAGCTCTTGTTTTTCTCTACAGTGCCTACAGAGAATGGGTGCTGTAGTGTTTCCTTTTATTCCTTTCTAATTATGCCTTTTGAGATTATAATTACACCATCTCCCCCTCCCTTTTCTTCCTCCAAACCCTTCCATATCCCTCTCCTGGTTCTCTTACACGTTCATAGCCGCTTTTTTCCATTGTTATTGCATACATGTATGTTTCTGTATATAACCTCTATATATTCCAGTATTTTATTTAATTTTATTGTTTATTTATTTATTTATTGAGGCAGGGTTTCTATGTAGATCTGGCTATCCTGGAATTTGATCTGTAGATCAGGCTGGCCTCGAACTCAGAGATCTGCTTGCCTCTGCCTCCTGAACACTAGGATTAAAGGTGTGCCCCCTATAACGCCCAGTTCCATTATTTTTCTTTTTTTTTTCTTTTTTTGGTTTTTCGAGACAGGGTTTCTCTGTGTAGCCCTGGCGGTCCTGGAACTCACTCTGTAGACCAGGCTGGCCTCGAACTCAGAAATCCACCTGCCTCTGCCTCCCAAGTGCTGGGATTAAAGGCGTGCGCCACCACCGCCCGGCTTCATTATTTTTATTTTTTAGTGGTAGTTTCATAAAGCCCAGTCTTGCTGGCAATCCTCCTGCCTAAGCCTCCAGAGCGCTGAGATCACAGATGTTGGCAACATGTGTTTTATGTTGTTTTTAATGCTAGGAAAGCACTCTTCGCCCGACCTGTAGCCCTCTGGCTTTTCTTTTTCTTTTTTTCAGCAGAAGGTTAAGGAAGGGCCTTGCTCATGTAAAATAAAACTATACATATGAATGTTTTGATTGCATGCATGCGTGTACCACCCTTGGAGGCCAGAAGAGGGTATCAGATTCCCTGGGACTGTAGTTACAGAAGGTTATAAGTTGCCAAGTGGATAGTAAGAATCAAATTAGGGGTCCTCTAAAATCTGCTGAGTCCCCTTACATTTTTTGTGTATGCTGTGTGTGCGTGTGCGGCGGAGACCAGAAGAGGGCGTCGGGTCCCCTGGAGCTGGAGTTGCAAGTTGAGCAACCCAAAGTGGGTTTGTCTTCCGAGGGAGAACAAGAGCGCTTATTACCTGAGCCATCCCTTTAGCCCCCTGGCTTTTGCTTTTATACAAAAAACTCCACAGGATGTAATTCTGTGCTAGTAAGTTTTGTTTTCGCCTTTTTTTTTTTTTTTTTGCAAAGATCCTGCCAGCATTTCCCTGTATGTTCCATGTATCTAGCCCAAGTATGTGAGCAATACACTAGGAAGACGTGGAGCGACTAAGACCCGGAGGTGCGGAGAAGGGGTTAGCAACGAAAAGAGAAAGCTCGCCCGCTCGGGCTAAATCGTGAGGGAGCACCAATACCGCGTGGATCCGCACCGACTGAGCCCAGCACAACGGTCCATCGCCCGAATGAGCGATCGCTCTATGGCTCAGCTTTACGGGTGTACGTGCTCACGCGCTTGCGCAGCAGCACAACAAACCCAAGCCTGATTGGCTGACGCGGGAGCGAGATCACGCATGCGCACTTTCTCTCGCGCGGGAGCACGGTCTTGTGGGAGTTGTTCTTGGGACTTCATTCTTTCTGTAGAACCATAATTTTTATTCCAGTTCAAAATGTTCCCGGAACTCAACAACCTTCTCAGCATTTCCCCAGACAGGACCGAGCAGGTAAGATGCCGCGCGGACCGGAAGAGGACAGGTCCCGGGAGCGTGCAGGATTGCATCCGGGACGCTGCGCGGTGGAGTTGGCGCGTCTGCCGTAAACCGAGGGCATCTGGGAGTTGTAGTCTATAGAGGACTCGCTGAGGGTGTAGTTGCATGCCTGAGCCTTTGGAAGATGGGTTTCTGACCATCGTGCGTGTTCATTTCCAGCCCCCAGGACCATGTACTCTGTGCCACCTGGCGCCCAGATATGCTTGCAGAGCAGACCTAGAGGAGAACCTCTTACCTGCCCTGAGTCTCCTTCCACCCTGGAACATTTTACAGGTTGCACGGAACACTGCTTGCATTCTTCCTAGTTTTGATGGCGTCTAAGAACTGTTCACAGTTCAACATCTGGTTACGTTAAGCCTTCAGCATATTCCTTCCACTCTTTTTCTCAGCCTCTTCACTCTCCACGGACTTTCGACGTCTTTCACATTTTCACATAGGAATTACCTCTCCCAGGAGTATATCTGTCTTATTCTGTAATTTGCAGCAAACATACCACATGTGGAAAGATCCTTGTGGATTTTATTTGCCCAACAGTTCTTGACTGTTCAGGCCTCCAGTTCTGGCTACTTTTCGAGTTGCTAGGGCATTTCTCAGGTCCAGAGTGACAAGAGGAATTGACCACACTGCGTAGGGAAGATGTTTCAAGGTCAGGCAGTGTGATTTGGCATTTTATATGAAGGGGAAAACAACTGAAACCCACAGACATTAGGCAGGTTTGCTCTAAGTTGGTACAGCATTGAGGTGGTGTGTGACAGCCCTTGATCCTGATGTTGTCTGTTACTTACAGAACTACACCAGGTAGCTAGACAATGCAGAGACCATCTTCATAGGGCTTTCCAGCGATCTCTGATGATGAGTCCAGTCTGAACCACAGCCACTGGGAGATCTTTGTTATCAGAGGCCTTGTCAAGAATTGGGCCAGGGGATAGCACAGTGGACAAAGGGATTGGCATCAAGTATGGAAGTGAAATTTGGGTTCCAAGAACCCATGCCAAAGCCAGGTAGGCAAGAGGGCACCTGTCATCTCAGCACTAAAGCGGCAGAGATGGGATCCCTGGGGCAAGCCAGCTGGCTGCATTAGCTGAAATTGCCTAGTCATCAAGAGTCCCTACCTTGATAAATTGGAAAAATGGAAAACGGCTGAAGAAGACAGCCAGCATCAACTTCAAGTCTCCCCACATGTGCACCTGCACACACATGCCCATGCACATATACCACATCCAAAAACCCAAAGCAAAAACCATTTTTCCCTCCTGGTTCACTGTTACAGATTGACACCAGGGAGGATCTTAGGGCCAAAGACACTACTTAAAACATCTTACAGTTAGGTGTTTGGTAGCAGCGGCCAGAGACGGGCCGATCTCTGTGAGTTCCAGGCCAGCCAGGACGATATGGTGAGATCCTGCCTTAAAACAAACAGAACAAAATAACTCTGTTTTGAGATGGTCTGACTGAGCATCTCAGGCTGGCTTTTTTTTTTTTGTTGTTGTTGTTGTTCCTTTGTTTTTGCTTTTGTTTCTTACAACTGTGTAGCCCTGCCTGGTTTGAAACTCACTGTGTAGAGTAGACTAGTCTCAAGCTCACAGAGTTCTGCCACCCTCTGTCTGTCAGGTGCTGGGATGAAAGGGACCACACTGCTCAGTCTGGCCTTTGACTCACAGTTCTGTTGCCTCAGCCTTCCACGTTCTGGATGGAAGACCTTTTCTGAAGGCCCTTTCTACTCATCGGAAACTAGAGATAAAGGCATGCTGTCTTTGAATCTAATTCTCCTTAAGACTGGTTTCTGAGTTACTATGCCAAGCAGTGAAACAAAAAGAAATTCATTCTCATTCTCTCTCTCTCTCTCTCTCTCCCTCCCTCCCTCCCTCCCTCCCTGCCAGTAACATCAATTTAGTACCTTGAGGAGGCAATTATAGTCTGGTAGGTGCAGGGCCAGCCCTTACAGATCGTTGAGTTCCTGAAGGGTCTGGTTCAAGGACTGGTGAAATCTCTACGTCCTCTTCCACGGTGCTTAGCTAAAGTCTCTTCCAGGTTATCAATGGTTTTCTCCAACTTAGCCACAGATGTTTCAGCAAACTCTGCTCGGGTCGCAGCCTCCTTTAGCGCCTCCTCCAAAAGTTTGATCTCTCCTTGGTGGAATACTCCTCTGAGGCTATCAGCGCTTTGAGAGCCTGGTTCATGGTTCGAAACTCCTCCTCCAGCTGCCTGGCTTGGTTCTCAGCCACCTCAGCTCTCCTCTGAGCGCCCCAGCTCTCCTTCCAGGATCGCCAGCTTCCTGGCTACCTCCTCATTTTTGCAGCCAGGGACCTCTGTGGTGAACTTTGGCCTCCTTCAGCTGAACCTCCTGCATCTCCGATCTTTTCTTCATTCAATGGCCTTCCTCTCTCGCTCTCATCCACTGCTTTCCCAGTCTCTTCTAGCTTGGGCAGGGCTGTGGCCAGGCTCCGCTGTGCCCGATTCCTCCTCTAGGAGCTGAGCGGGGCGTCGGGGAGGCCACATCTGCTTCATCCTCAGTGGTCTTCTCATCCTGCTCCAGTTTCTCCTGGGTGTTCTTCACAGACTCAGTTTCCCACCTCACCCTCTGTCCCCTTCCGCTTCTTCCGGAAGGCCTGCTGCTCTCATCCAGCTGCCTGCGTCGGTCCTCCGCTTGCTTCTCGTCTGCCCGAGTCTGCTCAGCAAGGTGATGGATGGTATTCCCCTTGTCCAGTTTCAGCATCTGCATCTTCCTTTTGATAGCATCCACGTTGGGTGGGCAGGCTGTGAGGACTGAGTGACCTGGGCTGGTTGTGAGCACCGAATGCATGGCCTCTTTCCTACTTTTGACTTAAGAGGCTGAGCTGTGCATGCCCATCGTGACTAGCAGGGCTCACGACTTTACTCTCTCATGATTCTAGTTATTGATTTTCTTATTTTTTTCTCGTTTCTAGTTATGTATACCCATGTTTGTCTGCATGTGAGTGCAGGTGTCTGTAGAGGTTAGAGATGTTGTTGCATCTGTCTGGAGGTAGAGTTATAGGCAGCGCGAGCTGCCTGATACAAATGCTGTACCCTGCAAGAGTAGATTATACCCTTAGCTTGTAAGTCATCTCTCCAGCCTTGATTTTCTTCAGTTTTTAATTATCATGTGCATGTGTGTGTTCCCACATGTGTGTGTGTGTGAATATAGTTGCACACATGCCCTGGTGTGTGTGGGGTAGTCATTCCTTTTACTTTGTTTTGAGACTGTTGTTCACTGCGTACACTAGCTGGCCGTCTCTGCATAAGCTCTGAGCTTACAGTGATCCATTGCTGTGTCTGACTTTACTCGAGTTCTGGGGATTCAAACTCGGGTCCTCAATATTGCACAGTGAGAGATTTATCCACTAAGCCATCTCCTCGGTTCTGACGTTTATTCATTTTTGGGTTAATTTAGTATATATGTTATTAACAAACAGCTGTTTAGGGGTTGAAATGTACATAACTGACTTGATTTCTCTGATGGTGCTCACCTCTCTCTAACTTACCTGTGTTCTTCTCTGCTTTCAGGGGAAACTGACTCTTCTCTCTGACGCCAAGACAGACGGCAGCTTCCTTGTGCATCACTTCCTCTCCTTCTACCTGAAGGGTATGTGACTCCCTGGTGCTATTGAAAAGGAACCCAGGGCTGGAGATATGGCTTGGTGGTTCAGAGCACCAGCTACTTTTCTGAGGACTCAGGTTTAATTCCCAGCACCCACGTGGTGGCTCGCAACCATCTGTAACGTCAAAATAAAACAAAAAAAAGTAATTGTCTAGCCAGGGCGTGGTGGTGCACACCTTTAGTTGGGAGGCAGAGGCAGGTGGATCTCTGAGTTTGAGGCCAGTCTGGTCCACAGAGTGAGTTCCAAGACAGCCAGGGCTACACAGAGAAACCCTGTCTCGGGAAAACAAAAACAAACAAACAAAAAACAAAACAACAACATCAATTAAAAAAAAACAGAAACCCAGGACAGCTAAGAAAATAGAGAGGTAAAACCCTAAGGAAGCAACGGGAAGAACATTGATTGTCTTGGCTTTGGTGTTTGGGTAATCAGTAAGCTATCCTATTAGGTACCAGGTGATGGGAACATCATTACATCCTGCCCATCAGATCTGCAGTCTACCCTCCCTCCCTTCCCCACCTCCCCTTCTCCATCCACTGTGGAAGAACCACCACCTCTCCGAGGTCCTTGTGTGGCTTCCTGACCCTGTTGTTTCTTAGTTGTTATGTGTGTAACTCTGAGATCCACTAAGCCTAGTGAAATTTTGCCATCCTAATAGCTGTTTCCTATAGAATATGGCCACTGCATTTCCCATTAGGAACGAGATTATTAGAAAGTCTTCTCCCTCCATTCTTTGGTGGTGCTGTTAGTGTGAGACTGAGTCTCCTGTAGCCCATGCTAGCCTTGAATTTGCTATGTAGTTGAGGATGACCCAGAATTTCAGATCCTTCTTTTTCTACCTCTGAAGTCCTTGATTTACAGGTGTGTGTCACTGTGCCTTGCTTTATTCAGTACTGGGGATCAAACAGTGCTTTATGAGTACTAGGTAAGTACTTTATCAACTTAGCTATATCCCCAGCACAAGACTCATTCATCATTGGCTTCTCCTTGAGGATGCACCGTTCCAGCCATGATAGTGAGATAGACCTTTGCCTGGTTGTACTAATTAACAGCTTTAAAGGATTATATTTTCTTTTCTTTCTTTTTTTTAAATTATTTTATGTGTATGAGTTTTTTTTTAAGATTTATATATTTGTTATATGTAAGTACACTGTAGCTGTCTTCAGACACACCAGAAGAGGGAGTCAGATCTTGTTACAGATGGTTGTGAGCCACCATGTGGTTGCTGGGATTTGATCTCAGGACCTTTGGAAGAGCAGTCGGTATTCTTAACCGCTGAGCCATCTCTCCAGTTCCAGGATTTTATTTTCAAGTGGTGTGATTTTCAGCATAGAAAAACAAAATAATCTATAGATACATTATTAGAATGAATAAGCCTCAGTTAATTAGCTCAAGTTTCTCGGAGTTTAATTCCTGGTCATATAAGACTGTTTATCAGTTGCAATCCTGTATATAAACAGTAAACACACAGCAATGCTGGAAAACAGACACAATTTACAAAAGAATAAAGTTAAGAACCTAGGAACTGCGGAGGTAGGTGCATTTGGTAATGTGCTTGAGGACCTGAGTTCAGATCTCCAGCAGTCCCGAAAACCCAGGTGTGGTGCAGACCTGTAACCACAGCACTAGAGAGAGAGAGAGAGAGAGAGAGAGAGAGAGAGTGAGTGTTGGGTAGATCCCTGGGAGCTCAGTGGCCAGCCAGCCGAGTCAGTGAGCTTCAATTCAGCAAGAGACCGGTCTCCATAAATAAGGTTGAGTGTGACACCTGATGCTGATCTCTGGCTTCTACACATGTCTTAGTTAGGGATTTACTGCTGTGAACAGACACCATGACCAAGGCAAGACTTACAAAGGACATTTAATTGAGGCTGGCTTACAGGTTCAGAGGTTCAGTCCAGTATCATCAGGGCTGGAACATGGCAGCATCCAGGCAGGTGCAGTGCAGGAGGAGCTGAGAGTTCTACATCTTCATCTGAAAGCTGCTAGCGGAAGACTGGCTTCCAGCCAGCTAGGGTGAGGGTCAGAGACACACCTACTTCAACAAGCCCACACCTCCAAATAGTGCCACTCCCTGCACAAGCATATATACAAACCATTACAACACACATGCACAGAGTCACACGAACATGAACACACACACATACTTACACAGAGTACGGAGGGGCCAGGGAGATAGCTCAGTTGGTAGACAGTGCTGACTGTACTGGCCTGATGATCTGAGCTCAGTTGCAGCCCGCACATGGTGGAGGGAAGAACTCGTTCCCACAAGTTGTCCTCTGTCTTCTGTACTCACACCAGGGATCTGTGTGCACAGCCTTCCTTCCCCCAAGTAAACAAACAAACAAAACAACCAAACAAAAGCTGGGGCGTGACTTAGTGGTAGAACTGGGTTTAATCCCCAGTTCTAGAAAACAAAGGGGAAAGGACATTTTGTCTTGGGAAGATGGTTCAGTGGGTAAAAGTACTTGTCACACAAGCATGGCAGCCGGAGCTCAACGTTTGGAACCTGTATGCAGGTGGAAGGAGAGAACCAACTCACAAACTTGTTCTCTGACTTCTGTGCATACACATTACATGTACACACGGTAATATCTTTAATGCATCTTAGGGTCTTGGGGTTGCAGCTCAGTTTGTAGAATGTTTGCTTAATATACATGAAGCCCAGGGGTGAGTTTCCAGTATCACAGCCAGGGCTACACAGAGAAACTCAGTCTCAAAAAACAAAACAAAACAAAACAAAAAATCGAGTTCAGTGTTGTCCTGGGTTGTATAGGGAGTTGAAGACCGGCTTGTGCTACCTGAGACTATATATCATAGAGAGAGGATGGGGGTGGGGGGAGGGTGCACAATTATATCAGAGTACAAGGCCTCGTCTAGGCCTTCCTTAATGTTCCTCTTTCCAGAGGGTTGAAGTATTTGTGTCTGGTTGTAAGTAGAGGACTTTTTTAAAAAGTCAATTTATTTTGTTTTTTAGCTAATTGTAAAGTCTGCTTTGTGGCTCTTGTCCAGTCCTTCAGCCATTACAATATTGTGGGACAGAAACTGGTAAGTTTTCAGCCTTCTGTGGTGACATCCCTTCAAAGGACCATGTGTCTTACATGGGCTGGGGCTGGGATTTTCTTTTTGCTTTGCTTTCCTTTCCTTTCCTTTCCTTTCTTCTCTTCTTCCTTTCTTTCTTTCTTTTTCTTTCTTTCTTTCTTTCATTCTTCCTTTCTTTCTTTCTTTCTTTCACTCTCTTTTTCTCTCACTCTCTCTCTTTTTTTTTTTGTTCATTTGTTTGGTTTTAGTTTTTATTTTTGCTTTTTTTTTTTCTAGACAGGGTTTCTCTGTGCAACCCTGGCTGTCCTAGAACTCAGAGATCTGCCTGCCTGCCTCTGCCTCCCAAGTGCTGGGGTTAAAGGTGCACACGCCATGCCAGGCTGAGGCTGGGCTTTTCTGTTTAGGTTGTGGAGAATCTAATAGGAAGGACTGAGGGTATCTTGGGTCCCTGAACCCCTTATCCAAACGATTAAAACAGAGTCTGGGCATGTTTTATTGAAAGCATATAGATCCAGACCTAGGGTTTGCAGATGTCAGTGACCCTTCTCCTGATTGTGGCCAGTTAAGGTTTTCTTGCTTAGCTGAGTATGTTTTCACACGACTTTAATCCCAGCACTTAGGAGACAGGGGCAGGTGGATCTCTGTGAGTTTAAGGACAGCTGGGCCTACAGAGTGAGTTCTAGGACAGTCAGAGCTTCGAATAAACAACCCACCACCAACAGAAAAAAGCAGGAGTCTCTCTTCTCGAGCCTTAGTTATTGGTTTGAAGCACTGTACTACACAAACTGGTGGCTCACGCCTCTCATCCCAGCACCAGGAGGTAGAGGCAGGAGAACACAAGTTCAGGGTTGGGACTGCAGAGGTGCCTCAGTGGTTAGTGCCGTTGCAGAGGATCTGAGTTAGGTTCCCAGCACCCCTGTCAGGCAGCTTACAACCTCCCGAGGCAGCTGCACATGCATGCAGAGACATTTACACATAATTAAAAAGTAAAAATAATCTCAACATTCAGGAAGCAGAGACAGGCTAGCCTGGTCTAGAAATCTAGTTCCAGGACAGCTAGGGATACACAGAGAAACTCCGTCTTGGAAGAAAAGAAAAAGGTGAAGGTCATGTTCTACTGCATTTTTGGCCGAAGCCTGCTTGGGAGGATACCCAAGTCCTTGTTGCAAATATCAGAGAGCAGAGTGGGAACAGACAGGAACACTTCAGCGGGGTTTGGCGTATGTCTTGTACCCTCTTATCAGCCAGTATGTAGTTTCTCTGAAAGGTTCCCCATTCCCCATAGGGCACAGCCAGTCACTCTGCTCTTTGTCTCGTCTAGGGTGTCAGCTTGACGGCGGCTCGGGACCGAGGGCAGCTTGTGTTCCTGGAGGGCCTCAAGGCCTCTCTGGAAGTCCTCTTCCACTCTCAGGAGGAGCCCCACCCCCTGCAGTTTCTCAGGTCAGAACCACAGTGCTGGGGTGGGGACAGACATGGGTGGCTGTGTTGTGTCGGAAGGCAGAAGTGGCTTCATGGGTCCGATACTTCCCCCGTGTTCCTCTGTGTCAGACAGCCCTTGGCTGCCCTCATGAAGCGGATGGTGGGGGGTGGTCCCCAGAGCTGTGGAGGGTGGCGCAGGGAAGGGCCCTGCTGCTTCTCTGATGACGACTCGGACTCCACGTGCTCCTCCTACTTCTGCTTTTTCTTGCCATTATATAGAAACTGAGGGTTAAGGGCTGATGACCTGTTGTTTTCATTTTATTGGAACATAGCCATATTTGTTTGTCATTGGTTATCCCTGGATATTTGACTTTATAGCGTCAGACTGGGGAAAAAATGACCTGCAGGCCTAAATATCTCTGTGTGGCTGTTTAATTGTTCCAGGTCTGAGACTGGCTGTGCTGTGCTCCTCAGCCTTTCTGAACATCAGCCCCCTAATTGGCTGCTATTCTTTCTCTTCCAAAAGGAGTCCATGACAAAGCCGTCCCCACTGCCCTACTTTTCCAGACATACCCTTTTGCAGTGGCTTTAATGGTCTCTCTCTCTGTGTGGCATATTCCCTAGCACCCTGGCCTAGGTTTTATCATTTGACTGCCGGGGCTGGTTACACCTGATCCCAGTGTGTGGGGAGCTGTTCTCCATTGCCAAGGGAGAGGGTGGTTACCCTGGGCACTGTGCCCCACAGCTCCTCACAGTGCTGGGAAATGACAGCTTGCAACATCCCCAGGGAAGGTGGGGGTAGGTGGGTCACCATGTGTCAGAAATGTGTCAGTTCTGCCTGTATACCAGCAACCCAGAGGCCACACCCCTCACCGGGATGCCTGAGTTGCTGCTTAAGTTCCTCTCGCAGCTCAGGATCTGCTGGGGAGGCCTCTCTCGCTCGCCCATTCTGACTTGTTCATCTAGGTGCCTCAGCTCCTGGATTGAGAGGCTGTGTAGTTCTCTTTGTTTTATTATTAGTAGTATTTTATGTCTTTCTTTTGAGACAGTCTCACTGCCTTCCCCAGGCTGGCCTCCAGCTTTCTATCTTCCTGCCTCTGCGGTTGTTGGGGCTTATAGCTATGACCACCGTGCCACGTCTTTATAATGTCTCTTCTGGGACTCAAGTCTTGTTCAAGTTTTCTAACCCCTAAATTTTACCTTAGTACCTGGTAGGCCATAGAAAAGACTTGATTTGGAGTAAAGTAAAATTTACTTGTGTGTATGTGTGTGTGTGTGTGTGTGTGTGTGTGTTCTTTTCCAGATTGCCAAAGACTGTCATATAGTTCTTTGCCTTCTCCAGCCTTCCTTGGTGCCACTTCGTCACAGATAAACATTTGTAGAGCTGGGCATGGCGGTTCACGCCTGTAATCCTAGCACTCGGGAGGTGGGAACAATGGGATAATGAATTCCAGGTCAATTCTAAAGTGTCACACTTGAACAGAAGAGGAGAGCTGGGACTGTAGCTCAGTTGGTAGTGTTTGCCTGGTGTGCATGAAGCCTGGGATTTGACACCCACCACTCCATCAAACCAACTGTCATGCATGCTAGAGAGCACTTGGGATCTGGAAGCAGAAAGATCAGAAAATCAAGGTCACCCTGGGCTACATACTAAGTTCAAGGCCAGCCTGGAGTTCATGAGACACTGTCTTAAAATAAAACAAGACATCCCCACCACATTTGTAGAGTGTGACTGACAAAAGCCTTGGTGACTTTTTCCTGTGTTTCTAGGGAGGCTGGTGCAGGGAACCTGCAGTCGCTGTACACGTTCGTAAAGGACACCCTGAAGCCCGCGGACAGTGGGGAGTCCCGATGGAAGTACCCAGTGCTGTTGGTGGACAACCTCGGTGTGCTGCTGAGCCTGGGCGTGGGGGCAGTGGCTGTGCTGGACTTCATGCAGTACTGCAGAGCCATGGTGTGCTGCGAGCTGAAGGTACAGACGCGGCTGCCATGGTCGCTGAAGCCCAGAGAAGCTCTGCTTTCTGTCTGTTTGCTTTGACTTGCGCTTTCTTCTGGTGGACGCAGAAGTTCTTTGTTCCGCCCATTCTGCTTTACCCTTCTTGGCAATGCTAAATAATAAACCTCTCAAAATAAAGGGTGGCTAGCACCGTGGAACCATGCTGTAGTCCCTGCCTGTGTGCCCTGTGGGTTCCTCAGTGAGGTTTGAAGATTAGCTAAAGTCATGACTCATAACCGATTTATATTTTCTTCCTTTATGGGTGAAAGTTCTGAGGATTGAACCTTAAACCTTTCACCGAAACATTTTTTTAAAATGGTAAGGTAGGGCCGTGGTTGTTGCTCAGTTGGTAACGTGTGTGTGTAGCAGCTGCTCATGATGTCACATGTCTGTAACCCAGCACTCGGGACATTGGTGGAAGAAGGTCATGAGTTTTAGGCCAGGCAAAAGTGCTGGCTAAACAAGCCTAGTGACCTGAGTGTGAGCCACAGAGCACACATCAAGGTGAAAGTACAGGACATGTCACAGAATTGTTCTACACACATGCGCTGTGCGCCTGCACCAGCACCCTCTCACACCCGCCTCCACAAGGTAACCAAAAACAAAAACAAAATTAAGAGAACAAAATAACTGAGTGAAAGGCTGAACATGGCAGCAAATGCTTATAATCCTTTGACTCCAAGTCTGAGGCCAGCCTGGGCCACAGAGCTCCAGGCCAGGACGATGTAGCAAGACCGCGACTCAAAGAACAAAACAAGACATTGAGTGGAGTGAGCTGGCTGTCTCCTGCAGTACCTGGCCCACAGAGCCTCCTCTTCAGTGGGTGAGGACACGGGCTATAGGAACTCATGGGCATTGTGTGGAGAGGCCAGACTCGGTGCAGGGCATCAGTGGAGAGGAGTTAGATGCAGTAGCAGGAGTGTTGCCAATCGTGTAACCTGTGTGCACAGTCCTGCCTGGAAGCCATGGTCAGAGGACTGCTGAGATCATCTTGGCTACAGTCACAGAGCCAGGATCCAGAGATAGAGGGACAAGGAAGGGAGGGATAGGGAGGCTTGAGAGCCCCCATGGAAGGAAAAAAAAGCAGGGGTCTTGGAGACCACCTGTTAGACAAGACTGGTTGGCCAGTGAGTTCCAGGGAGTCCCTTCTCCACGTACCTAAGGCTGTGGTTACATGTGCTTCTCTTCTCTCCTCCTCCTCCTCCTGAGGTGGAGGTCTATATAGTCCAGGCAGGCTGACTTTGACTTTGAACTTGCTCTATAGCTAAGGGTAACCTTGTACTTCTGATCTTCTTTGTCCACCTCCCAAGTACTGGAGTCATAGATCTGTACACCACACTGACCTCAAGTCTGTTCTTTTGGTTTTTTATTTTTTTAAGATTTTCTTGTTTATTTGTTTACTTAGTTTTTTGAGACAATTTCTTTTTTTTTTTAAAGATTTATTTATTGTTATATGTGAGTATACTGTAGCTGTCTTCAGATGCACCAGAATAGGGCGTCAGATATGTCAATCTTTTTATGGATGGCTGTGAGCCACCATGTGGATGTTGGGATTTGAACTCAGTACCTTTGGAAGAGCAGTCGGTGCTTTTACCCGCTGAACCATCTCTTCAGCCCTGACTATTTCTTTCTGTAACCTTGGCTGCCGTGCAACTCACTCTTTAGTCTAGGCTGGCCTTGAAGTCGTAGAGATCTGCCTGCCCCTGCCTCCCCAGTGTTGGGATTATAGGCATGCACCTCTATGGCCTGGCCTAAAATCTTTTATTTTTAAATTGTGTGTGTGTGTGTGTGTGTGTGTGTGTGTAGGTATAGGTATGTGTATGCACATGTTGTATAGATGATTTTGAAGATGAGAAGAGATCATTGGATCCCTTGGAACTGGAGTTGCATGCCTTCATAAGCTGTCTAACATGGATGTTCAGAACTGAACCTGGGTCCTCTGCGAGAGCAGTTATATACTCTTATCTGCTGAGCCATCTCTAACCCTCATAACTTAAGAATTCTTATTTGTATCCTAGTACTTTGGTGCCTATGGAGGCTGGAAGAAAGTACTGAATCCTCTGGGGCCTGAGCCACAGACGTCTATGGACCACCTTGTGGGTGCTGAGAATCGAACCTGGGTCCTCTGGAAGAGCAGTTAGTGCTCTTTTTTTTTTTTTAAATAAAAGATGTTTTATTTATTTATATGGGTACACTGTGGCTGTCTTCAGACACACCAGAAGAGGGCATCAGATCCCATTACAGATGGCTGTGACTACCATGTGGTTTCTGGGAATTGAACTCAGGACCTCTGGAAGAGCAGTCAGCGCTCTTAACCACTGAGCCATCTCTTCAGCCCCAGTTAGTGCTCTTAACTACTGAACCATCCCTCCAGCCACCACCTCTCCCCCCCAACCCCCACTTTTAAAGACAAGGTCTTACTGTGTAGCCCTGGCTATCCTGGAAACTCCCTGTGTAGACCAGGCTGCCTCTGTTTCTTGAGTACTAGGATAAGAGGTGTGGGCTCCGTACCTAACTCACATCTGCCTCTGTAGGAAGGTGCACTTTACTACTGAGCCGTTTCTCCGACCCCCAATTTTTAGTTTTTAGTTTTTAGCGGTCCAGGGAATTGAACTCAGGACCTTGTATATGCCGAACACATGCTCAATTAAGCTGTACCTTTAATCCCAACCTTTCACTTTTCCCCTCTATGGTTCCAAGGACCAAATCTAGGGCCTCAAGCGTACTTGGCGAGTACTTTCCCACTGAACTGTATACCCCAAGATGCCACTTCTTGGTAGGGTAGACCCTCCGTTTGTCTGGTTAATTTTGCTTGGCCATCAGGTCTCAGGTCAACATGTCCTCCCTGTCTCTCCTTTGAGATCTCCCTTGCCCCATGCCTCTCTTTCTGCTAAACTTGTCACCCTAGATTATCAGCACCTTTCTGTCTCCAGAGCCTAGCTCTCTTTTCCATCCGATATTATCTGGAATACAGTGAGTTCTCAGGAACCGTTGACTAAATGGTGCCTGGCAGAATGGTAGCAGTTAAATGAAAAAATACTTTTTTTCTCCCGAGGCAGGGTTTCTCTGTGTAGCCCTGGTTATTTGTAGACCAGACTGGCCTCAAACTCAGAAATCCGTCTGCCTCTGCCTCTCTGCCTCTCTGCCTCTCAGCCTCTGCCTCTGCCTCCCAAGTGCTGGGATTTAAGGTGTGCGCCACCACTGCCTGGCAAGTGCTGGAATTAAAGATATGCACCACCACTGTCCAGCTAAATGAAATTTTAAAGATACTTAATTTGGTGGTGGAGGGGACATGCCACAGACAACTTTCAGGTTCTCCTCTGTCCTGCTGTCCTGTGAGGTCTGCGGATTAACTTAGATCATCAGGATTGATGGCAAGTGCTTTTACCTGCTGAGCCGTCTTGCTAGCACCTGGAACAGAGATGGAGCTCCTAGGACAGATGAGGTTGATTTTAGGTGAATTGAGTTGGGCAATTAGGTTGGACTTGCAGGTGAAAGTGCAGTAGCTGATTGGAATTAGGGTCCTGGAGCCCGTGGGGCTCTGTCTTATGATGAAACTCTTGGAGCAGCAGCACAGAGGGAGATCTGCGGGGGATACACAGAGACGGGCATGGAGACATGGAAAGCCTGGTGTTCCGACCCGGGGTCCATTTGTTAAGGACCAGGTTTCCTTCTTGTGTGTGATGCAGGGGAACGTGGTAGCCCTAGTGCATGACACTGAGGGTGCTGAGGACAAGAGCAATGACATCCTGCTGAATGGCCTCCGTCATCAAAGTCATCTGATCCTGCGGGCTGAGGGCCTGGCGACTGGATTCTGCAAGGATGTGCATGGCCAGGTAGGTGCACAGGCTGAACGGCGGGCTGCTCTGGGGAGATGGCGGATCGTGGATGTCCTGAGTTTTGTGCATGCACAGAGACTCCTGGAACAGGAAACGGCTTTTCTGGTGGTTTCATTTGTGAATGTTAGGGTCCAAGAGTCGTTGTAGGACGACCCCAGACTTAAATAGTATGCAAAGGCAAAGAGAGTTTATCCTGCAGAAATTACCAGCATGCAGGGGTCACCATCAAAATGGGGACCATTAGAGGGGCTTGTGGGGCCTTTTTATGCAGGGCTAGGGGAATTTTCCAGAAGGGTTAGGTAACCTCTAATGTGATTGGTAAGGGCAAAACAGTGATATTAGTACAACTTTGAATGGCTACTCTGTTAGTTTCATTGTAGTTAGTGAGACCTTGAAGAATTTTGAGACCAACTCTGTTCTGGCCTTGCTGCCTCCAGGTAGGTGTCCCAGGAGCTGCTCAGCTCCAGACTTGTTCTCTCTAAGTCAGGACTGT